>PISX010012892.1:0-58900 GCA_004024625.1 Mellivora capensis
GTTCAGGGTGACCCATAGAGTGCTGGCCGTAGCCAAGATGAACTCTCCCTCGGGAGAGTCTCTCCCTAGTCGTCTCTGGGGAATGGAGAACCAAAATAGGTTGGCGAGAACACATAGTTCCTGAAATTAATTGGAAAAGCAGAGACTCCTCAGGGAAAGAAGAAAGCCACTCAACTGCCTTGTCCCCCTTCTCAGAGTTCGAGTCACGGGAATATTTAGTGTTTATGTGTGTGGATCCATTCTGTATGAAGGCCATAGGCCTTAGGGCCTTAGGGGAAACTTCATCACTTAGGAAGGGCAGGGTAAAGAGAAGACAGAATGGCTTCCAGGCATTGAAACCCTTGCAGGGGTACAATCTTGTGTGAAAGGAGCAATTCTCTTTAGGTCAAGATCCCACAACCTACAGTAAAGGGATGATAAAGATGAATGGAGCAGTAGGAGCACCATTTTCTGTGTCAGCCCAGGGCTATAGCCCAAGAAGAGCCTTTTTGCTTCAAGGCACACTCTCTTTAAAATCCAGTCATTTCCAGCTGTCAAAAGTGTGGTGGCACACTGCTTTTCTTAGACAAGAGCACTTTCATACCATCTGCTGAAATACTGTCATAATATATATTCAAATGTAGGTATCCTCAATATGAACACTGCTCCCTTGGATGGTGGTGTCCTTACATAGTGTACATCCTGTGCAACTGTATGCAGCAGCTGTCCATCAACCTCACCTGAATTTAGGCAGCATAGAAGCAACTGCTGTTAAGTCCCCTAACCACATTCCTGGTGTAGCAGGGTGTAGATCATACCCTTCTCAATGGTCATAAGACTGGGAGTAAGCCTAAAAGCCTTTCACAGTCTTGGAGTACTTGAAGACACAGCTTCGAATGGCACATTTTATTTTTCTCCAACCATATGGCCTGCCTGATAGCATTGGGTGGTGGGGAACTTTGGGAGCATACATGTGTGTATGAGTCCTCACCCCGTATCATACCAAACATATTAAAAAACAGCCACATCCTATGGTGAGTGCTGTGAAGTGTGTAAACCTGGCAATTCACAGACCTGTACCCCTGGGGATAAAAATACATTATATGTTTATTAAAAAATTAAAAAAAATTAAAAAAAAAAACAGCCACATCGCATATAGAAATCTACTTTTAGCTCCAAAAGAATTTTGAAAGGATTTTTCTAATTTTGTTTTTGAAATAATGAGGCAACTAGTCACTCCTTTAATTACCTATATAACTATATAACTTTCTGTATATCTATATTTATTTATATAACTTAATTAACAATATACCATAAGTATAACTTTAATTAACTTATTTCTCATTGATCACACACACTCCGGAATGCTTTCAAAATGAGAAGATACACTTCACAGATGATTTTTAAGCATTGGGATGATTTCTTGTATACTGAATTTAATGACAAAGTGGCAATATATTATATTTCATACCCATTAAAACAGGTGGCTAATCATGCTGATGTCACAGTTTTCTTTATTTTGGAGGTAATAATTGTTTTCAAGCCTGTAACTTTAAGCCCACAAAGGCTGAAGGCCCAGGGCTCAGGGTTGAGAATTCTAAGAAGGGATGACATGACCCTGGGGCCCCTGGGCACGTGTTCATATGTGTGCTTGTGTGTGTGAGTCTGTATGGGTGAGTGGGCATGTGTGTGTACATAGATGTCTATGCATGCGTACTGTGTGTATGAGCCTGTGGGTGTATGCACGTGTGTGTGTGTTTTGGGGGTAAGGGAGGGTGGTGTAACTCATCACAAACATAGGTAGTTTCCTGAACAACAAGGTTTCAGGGACAACGCTTCATCTTCTCCTCTACTCTCTCCCCACAACATTCTGCCTCTACCATACTCATTGTCAGAAGGTCCTACAAATGTACTTCTGAACATTCCATCCCCAGCTCTCTCAGTTAGCTCATGTTACCTCTGCCAAGACCCACCGCAGTTAATCACGCCCACCTGGAGAACCAGATCTGGATGCTCGCACGCCCAGCTCACTCACCTAGCGCCAGGCTGCCAGCTGAGCTTCTCAGAAAATCTCAATGCAATGTACCAAGGGTCAGAAAAAGAAATGATCGTTCACCTGTAACAAATCGTCTAGGTGGATAAATAGGACAGTTGCGGGGTAGGTTATCCTGATGAAACCAAACGTGCATTTTCAATCCGAATAGAAGTAGTAAAATGACTCCATGTGGTATGAATGTTTGTAAACTTGCAGGAAGACGACACCTATGGGGTGCCCAGATTCTGCCCTTAAAGTCTAACCCAGTACACAAGTTTGGACAAGTTTCCCTCTACTTTTGCCCGGGTGCTCGTGCTGAACTACTCGGCTTCTCCAAGAAGAGGCTAGAATTTCCCACATTTTCTTGATAACACCAGTCACCTGAAGTACTTATGGAAGATACAAATTTCCAGGCCCCCTCTGTTAGGATGTCTTGAAGTAGAGGTCTTGCTTAGGGCCCAGGTGTCTATACTCCAGGAATTAGTGTTTCTTATTTGTAGGAGACTCTTACTTACTCTGTAAATATCACACTGGCTTTGAATCCTTCCAAGCCTGGGTTCAAAGCACAGCTCTTGGGGGTATAGCTCAGTGGAAGAGCATTTGACTGCAAAGCACAGCTCTTACGCGTTTAACTCTGTGATGATCATAGGCCAGCACTTATCCTTTCTTATCTAGAGTTTCCACATCTCAGATATTGGAATAGTAATAATGCCCGTCAGCACCCCACTCCTTGCCAGCCATGCGGACGGGCCAGATTGTCTCCTTGGGAGGTGGTCTGTGTGAGCTACAAGGGCTATGACCTTGGGGGCCCCGGCAGAGGGCACTCATAGCTGAACTTGATGTTGAGGGACAGAGTCTATCCTCCCTTGAAGAATTACTCCCCATCTTTATGTTCCAGGACTCCGAAGGCTTGCAGCTCCCAGACAAGCCAGGCTTTCTGCCTTCCATGACTCAGTGACATAGTTTCCCCCCCTTTGGCCAGCTGACTCCTAATGGTCCTTCAAGTCTCAGCTCCTGGGAAGCACATGCAGAGAGCCCCAGGATGAGAAAACACCCCTCCTAACGTTCCTTGAAGGTGACACGAGCACCCCACCCCAGGAGCCTTCTTCTGCCCGGCAGCGCCTCCACCACAAACCTTTCCACACTGTTGTCCGTGTCCATCTCCTCCACAGACAAGGGCTGTGTCCTTCCCTAATATCAACATCCAACATAGGACCACATCCGATTATCAGAAGCCCAGGGGCGGGCAGAACCCCACCTACTTTGAGAATCACCACAGGTAGCAACAGGTGCTCCTCATGGAGTGGGCTATGCCTATGAACAGAAAAACATTTTGGGAACCCCTGAGCTTACTGAGAAAAAGAGGGAAGTCCCAACCAACACAGGATTATTTATGAAATCACTGTGAGGCTCTTGGGTGCTGGGAAGAAGCTGGTGAGCGGGACCAGGGCTCTGCCTGAAGGTGTGGGGACTTCAAGGAAGATCACACACAGGCTTCCCTAAGGGTCTCCCCCAACGTCCCCTTGACCTGGATGATTTGGTTGCATGGCTACAGCTGGACTGGGCAGAACAGAAGGGTGGGCATTTGAAGGGCACACACACATCTTGACCTATTGTGCAGGACTTCTGTTGTATTTACTGGGAAACAAAGCTCAAGAAGATAGAACTCAGAGAAGGGAGTGGGTGTAGGATTAGCTGTCGTCAGAGGAGACAATCTTCTGCACCTACAGGTAGAAGCCCTCTCGCCCTTCCCAGCACCTCCTTTTTCCTCTTCCCCAACTTAGCTATCTCTTTCCCTTTGGATATTAACCCAGGTTTGACACCAGTGCTCTCTTTCCTCTCCCCCTTTTTGATGCTCTAGCTCTAGGACTGGGGTATTTACTCTTGAGGAAGGGAGAAGAGAAGGCACGTGACTTACATTGGGTGACCCTCTACCTAGTACCAGGCACTGGGCTGGGTGTTTCCCCACATTGATACCTCCTGGCCATCTCCCCCAGGTCAGCTTTATTATAATCTTCCCAAGGCTCTAGCCCTTGTTGCCCATCCAAGGAAAGTGCCCCAGCCCAGAGGCTCCACTACAGGGGTGATCTGAAGGCGAGACGGGGTGTCCACTAGGGAGACTGAGCTGCACCAGACCTGAGAGAGCACGGGGATCACTATGTCACTCACTGGGGGCACTGAGGTGCCCTCAGAACCACAGGTTATTTCTATGGAATCTCTACAGGTTTGTCTTTGCTCTAACGTGATTCATTGCCACCCCTGGCAACCCAAATGCCTGGTTTTCAATTACCCTTATCACCAGACTACAGACTACAAAACTGAGGCACCGAGAGATTAAACAGTTCATCCAAAATGCCAAAAGCTGATAAGTGGCAGGGCAGGAATTTGGGCCCGGACCTGCCTGATTCCAGAATCCACACTCTCTACAATGAATTGTGCCAAGACATTCTTCGGGGCCTCTAAGGATGCTTCTGGATCCTTCTGGATGTGCTTGGCCTACAAAGAAAATCCGTTCATAAAGTGGACTGTATTAGAGCAGCAGGGATCACTGAAATACCTGCTGCAAAGAGCAAAACTATAGGTCTATTCTGGCAGTAACAGTAATAATCACAACAGCTAACATTTAGTAAGCATTTACTATGTGTCAAGTACTGTGCTATGCACTTTAAAGTGAATTTGATCCTATTTATGTTCCCCATTTTTGGAGGAAGACTTAGGGGCTCAGAGAGCTTATGTAACTTGTCCATGATCTCAGAGCGAGGAAGGGAGAGCCCTGTGGTTCAAAGCCAGCTCTCTCTGGACTCAAGACCTCCCACAGTACCAAGCCAAACGCTACAGCCAGACGAGATGCATCTGGAATCTTCAGGAGACCATGGTCACCTTGCTGCCGCCATCGTTACCATTTATAACCAGAAGGGGGCTGGGCAAGTGAACGCCAAGGTACGGTGAGGTTCTCACGGCAAGTCAGAAGGCCAAGTTGTAAGATGGGCTTTTAGTGAAAACTGAGATGCCAACAGCTCCAGGCAGCAAGGGCCGTCCTGAGGCTTCCTCCCTCAAGCTGGGCGCCAGCATCCCCCTGTGATTTATGCTTCCAAGTGACACACAGCTTGCAGGCACCGAGTCTGCAGTAGCGAAGAAAATGGATGGGCTGCCTAGGGATGTTTTCCCTGCACGCACCACGTTCCCTTAAAAGGCCTCGAGTGTATATACAGTTCTGACATGCCAGCAAAACCCCATCCCGGCTGGGCCTCTCGTCCCCTTATATGGTCAAGTATGACAACAGCCCCCTCCCTGCTAATTTATGAAGCACGGGAGTGGAGGAATGTCTATCAGGAGATGTGGGGATGTTTCACCAGCAAGAGGGATATAAAGCTCTTCTCCCTGGCAAAGGACGTACAAGACCAAATGGAACAGAACACATACTTGCTGAGGGTTTGTTTTTTTTTTTTAACTCTGAAGAATAAACACTTTTGCTCCTCTCTCAGCTCTCAACAATTCTTAAAGCCAAAAGAATATGCAGAGCCCTACCCCCCATGTATTGGAGAGAAAGAAAAGCAAAGCAAGACTAAAAGCATATAGTTTAGGGGTGCCTGGGTGGCTCAGTGGGTTAAGCCTCTGCCTTCGGCTCAGGTCATGATCTCAGGGTCCTGGGATCGAGCCCCGCATCGGGCTCTCTGCTCAGCAGGGAGCCTGCTTCCTCTTCTCTCCCTGCCTGCCTCTCCGCCTACTTGTGATCTCTCTCTCTCTGTCAAATAAATAAATAAAATATTTTTAAAATAAAAAATAAAAATAAAAACATGTAGTTTATCCTTCATGCAGTTCTCCCTCCTAGCCTGGCCTTTGTTTCCCCACTACACATGCACACACATGCACACACACACACACACACACTCAGTGTATACACAACCAATTAAGCATCTGAAAAGAAAGGACAATTTCCTTTGAAACCTAACACAGAAATAGGACAGGACCAGTCAGCTACAATGAGTTCCTATCTCCTATCTATCAAAGGACTTAGCCATGTTGTTAGAAGCCAAGATCAAGGTTTTCCCATCCAATCTCCATCCTAAGCCTGGAACCACCAAAGACAAGAGGGTGTATCAGATTGGAATGTAGAGAAAAGTGCTTTATACGTCATAAATCATATGGTGCCCACAGATAAGCACTATGATAATGCCCTCCCAGAATGGTTGTTTCTTGGATATATCCATGGATAATTTATGTCACTATTTAAACTATGTTTGCCCTTGCTGTAATTCACCATCATTGGGTCAGGACTCTGAATCTATTCGGAGAGCATGCTGGTCCAAATGACTGACTCCTATCCAGCCTCAGAATGCCAAGGAATGCTTGAGCATCTGCTAGAGGTTTTAATGGCACATTGTACAAGCTAATAAAAAAAAAAGTCAGGCTCTAATCATATAGACACATATCCTTCACCATCTACAAATTGCATGTGTTCATGGAGCACCTCGACTGAAACCAAGTACTTTCTTCTTTTTTTTTTTTTAATATTTTATTTATGTATTTGACACAGAGAGTGAGAGAGAGACAGCAAGAGAGGGAACACAAGTGGGAGTGGAGGAGGGAGAAGCGGGCTTCCCAATGTGGGGCTCGATCCCAAGACCCTGGGATCACAATCTGAGCCAAAGGCAGATGCTTAACGACTGAGTCACCCAGGCGCCTCTGAAACCAAGTACTTTAAAAAAGCAGTAAAACGAATTCAGAGATGGAGACAAACCATGAGAGACTGTTAACTCTAGGAAACAAACTGAGGGCTGGTGGAGGGGAGGTGAGCAAGGGGATGGGGTAACTAGGTGATGGGCATTAAGAAGGGCATGTGATGTAATGAGCACTGGGTGTTATACACAACCAATGAATCACCAAACTCTACCTCTGAAACTAATAATACACTACATGTTAATTAATTGAATTTAAATTTTAAAAATAATAATAAAATTCAAAAAAAGAAAAAGGAAAAAAAAATGCACTTGGAGATTCCCAGATGGAAAGCACAGTACAGATAACAACACTCCAGAAAACAATGGGCCACACCTCCCTCCCTCCAGGTCACTGCCCAAATGAGATGTATTTAACAAGAAGGTGTAGCCCAGAGTGTCAGCTTCTTAGAGCAGAAATTTAGGAATCACACGCTGCCGATACCAAGTGCATGTCCTCACCTCAGAATGTTCTATTTAAGATCCTCAAACAGCTCACACAATAAGGAAAGCCATCAATTTACACGCGGCATCTCTTTACCCCACAGCATCATCACGTGGCCGCATCTGAGGCAGAAAGAGTGAGCAGGGGCTGGAGAGACGATGCAAGACCCCAGGGTTTTTGTGTCTCGATACCCGGCCAAGCAAGCCCCTAGCCACCCTGGCTTCCACGGTCTCCCCAGCATCCCCACACTGTTTACTGAGCTGAAGAGGGGGGCTTTTAGAAGCGTGCCAGTTGCCTGACATCCCACATTTTTAGGTACCTGCAGCTTCCACTGGGGAAGTTCCCTTTCTGAGAACCAAACAGCACGTAAGCAAGTCTGTAGGCTGGACCACCTGCATCAGAACTACTTGGCCATTTTGCTTGAAATACAGATTCCTGGGCTCCGTTTGGCATAAATGAACCCAAATCTCTGGGGATAGAGCCATGGAATCTGCATTTTAACAAGGACATCTCCACCTGCCCAACCCCTGTAAGATTCCCAGGCACATTTGAGAATCGGTGCTATAAACACTCAAAAAAAAAAAAAAATTCCTGTTGAACGCGATCTTATACCCAACTAAAAAATACAATCTCAGTAGACTTCTCCTGAGATTCGTAGCAAAAGGGATCTTTGGGAACAGTTAGTCCAACCACTTCATTCTTTAAATAAACAAAGCAGAGCTCCTGGCAGAGTAACTGACTTGCCTTGGGGTCTCACTGCCAGCTGACAGTGCGGCCCTCTGGGAGGGGCTTCTGGTTCTGGGTCAGTCCCTAGGCTTTGCCATCACAGCCAACACCTCCCCACCCCACACCAAACCCCCCGCTGCCCTCCCTGCACCACGCCCATGCTCATCCACACATTCTCCAGGTGTGATCAGGAAACTGTTGTTTCTCACTGTCTAATATCTGGCCCCTTTTCAAGGAAACAGAATTTGCTTTTGCAGAACTGCACCCTTCTCCACCGCATGTCACACAAGGTGATCCCCGCTTCTCAGGCCGAAGAGCGAGCATGTGATTGAACACAGATGGGGACAATGGATGGAGTTTCTTCCTTGATCCAGAGGGTAATTGTCTGAAGAGATTGCCCATATGTAATTCCTGCCACCCAGGTTCCTATTATTTTTGAGACTAGCTTTTCCTTTGGTTCTAAGAATTACCCCTTATGCTTCCAGTGCATTCTTTTTCAGTAACCTAAAATGGGTCTTTTTACTTAGATGCCAAGGACCCTACTTGACTTCTGCTTCCTTAACCCCAAACCATAAATGTGTAAGCACTGGGTTCAATTCGAGAGAAAGGGAAGTTGGGGTGAAATGTCTCCTTTTTGAAAACTGAGAGTTTGTATGACCTTGCATTGAGATGGGTGGAGGGTACGTTCCTGGAAACCCAGTCTCCGTCAATACCCACCAATCTACTCATTCCAAAAAGCCAAGTATTTTGCTTTTGATCCCCGAACACCTCATCCCCAAACTAAAAGGCTTAAGATACTATCTGGGCAGCTGAAAACAGAAATACTCATGAACCCACAACTGCAAAGTGATCCAACGACGCTTCTAAGTAGCGTACGCAATCTCAAGGTCCAGCGCCAAGAAGTTACTGGGCTCACCACATCTGCACAAGTAGACAGATTCCCCTCCTTGTCAGTCTGGGTCTTATCTTTAATGTCCTCTCCCCAGGGCAGCCCTATGGTCCCTGACATGCAGTACATCTGTCTGTAATTTCCACATAATGGGAGCGAGCCTTGGTTCTTGTAAAGCCACGAGTGCCATTAAGAGGTCTTTCTGCCAAAGCACATATGGCTCTTTTGTTACAAAGCTATACAAATATTTGTGTTTTCTGTTTGAGTTGGCAGCAGTGCAAAATTTCAGACTCTCTACTGCTCTTGCTTTGAAACCATTGCTTGTCTCCTGCTGCAGGTTATTTACTGGTTATGGTGCTTCTTCAAAATAAGTTCTAACTTTTTGGAGGGGAGTTCCAGAACTCTGTTGCTTAAGAGGCCCACCAGTGGACGTTTGCTCCAGAGAAGTGGTATACAGCCCAGACGGCACCTTAACATGAAGGGTGAAACTTTAAAAATGTATTTTAATTTTTTTAAACCCACAATAAAATGGGACTTTGGAGTGTGTTCTGTTCTGTGAATTTTCATATATGTATAAATTCATGTGAACTAGCTTCACAGTCAGGAGACAGAACTTTTCCATCACCCTCAAGAAACTCTCACAAAGACACATCGGTCCCCCACTCCCAGCCCCTGGTAACCACTGCTCGGGTTTCTTCTCGAGAGTTTTGTCTTCTTGAGCACCATATAAATGGAATGACACAGTATATGACATTTTGGGTCAGGTGCCCTTCACTCGGAATAATCACTTGAGATTCATCCAAGTTGTTGTGGATATCACTAGTCCCAGTTTATGGTCAAGTAGTATTTCGTTGCATACATATATCACACATCATAACAAATGATAAATATTCACATATTTATCTATTCACCTGTTGAGGGACACTGGGTGTTTCCAGTTTGGGCAATGTTATGAATAAAGCTGTTATAATTATCTGGGTCCAGGTTTTTGTGTGAACATAAGGCTTTATTCTCTAGGGTAAATGTATAGGAGTGGGATTACAGAATCACATGCTAATAATCTACTTAATAAGCAACTGACAACCGGTTTCCCAGGGTGGCCGTGTATCCCATGTTGCATTCCTACCAGCAGTATGTAAGATGCTCCAAATGATATACATCTCTGTCATCACTTGGGATCAGCAGTATTTGCTATTTTAGCCATTCTAATTGTTACGTAGTCATATCCCATTCTAGTTTCAGTTTGCATCTCCTAAGAGCTAATGATGTGGAGTATCTTTTCATGTGCTTATCTGAAACCCATAAATCCTCTCTAGATCCCATTCTTAACTGTTTTGACAGTTTCAACTCTTCCAATATGCTGAAAATACTATTGTTTCTCCTATGAATTACTTTAGCACTTTGGTCAAAAATTAGCTTGCCATATTTATTCAGGTCTATTTCTGGACTCTCTATTCTGTTTCATTGATCTATATGTCCATCCCTTAGCCAATGCCTTTTGCTTTCTGCTAATTAAAAAATGTGACTCCTCCAGCTTTATCTTCTTTTTCAAAATTGTTTTACTTGTTCTAGTTCCTTTTTTCCATATAAATTTTAAAGTCGATCTGTCTATATCTACCAAAGTCTTGTGGAAATGTTTATTGGAAATGCATTAAATCTATGGATCATTTGTAATCAGAAGATAAGTGACACCTTTGCTACACTGAGTCTTCCAATACATGGAAACATGGTATATCCCTTCATTTTCGTATTTTTTAAACAGTGTTTTCAGAATATAGATTCTATATGTTTTATTATGTTTATAGCCAAGTTTTTCACTTTTTTCAACAACTGTAAATAATATTGCTTTTTCTCATTTCAGTTTTCAACTAAACACTGATGGCATACAGAAATACAATTGGTGGGGCACCTGGGTGGCTCAGTTGGTTAAGCAAATGCCTCCAGCTCAGGTCATGATCTCAGGGTCCTGGAATCAAGTCCCACATTGGGCTCCATGCTCAGCAGGAAATTTGCTTCTCCTTCTCCCTTTGCCCCTACCCTTGGGTGGTGAGCTCGTGTGTGCGCTCTCTCTCAAATAAATTTTAAAAATCTTAAAAGAAAATAAAAAGAAATATAATTGGTGTTCGAGTGTTCAGTTTGTATTCTCTGATTTTCCTTTCTTAGCTTTAGGACTTTTGAGGGTTATTCCTCAGGATTTTCTATGTAGACAATCATATCATCTGTGAATAAAAATGGCCTTCTTTCTTTCTTTTCACTCTATATGCCTTTTAATTCCTTTTCACACCTTATCATTTTGGCAGTTACTCCCAGTATAATGTTGAATGGTAGTAGTGAGAGTAGACAAACTTCTCTTGTTCCTGATCATAAGGGGAAAGCATTCGGTGTTCCACCACTAAAAATAATTTTAGCTGATTTTTTTTTGTAGAAGCCCTTTATAGACTGAAGAACTAGTTTAAATAGATGTTGACTTTCTGTCAAATGATTCTCTGTCTCAATTGATATGAGTGTGTGGTTTGCCTTTTTTAAACTGCTAATACAGTGGATTGCCTTGATTGGTTTGTGAATATTAAACCAGCCTCACATTCTCAGGATAAACCCCAGATTTTTCTTTCTATATATTGTTGGATTTGTTACGTTAATATTTTGTTAAGGATTTTTTTCATATATGTTAGTGAAGGATACTGATCTCTATCCTTCTCTTCTTATACCATATTTGTCTGGTTCTAGTGTCAGAATAATTCTGGCCTCAAAAAGTAAGTTTGGAAGTATTTCGCCCTTTTCTGTTTTCTGGAAGAGACTGTGAAGAATTTATTGGCTATTTGGAAAAAATCATCAGTGTATCTGTCTGCACTTACAAGTTTATTTTGGGGGAGGTTTTAAACTACAGATTCAATTTCTTTAGTAGCCATAAAATGTTCAAATTATCTATTTAATTTTGGTGAGTGTTGATAATTTGTTTTTTGAGGACTCAATCATCTCAACTAAGTTGTTGAATTTATTCACAAAGAGTAGTTTGTATCATCCCTTTAATGTCTGTAAGCTCGGTAGTGATATTTTCCTCCCTGATATTCATAATTTGTGTATTTTCTTTTTCTCTTTGTCGATCTTGCTGTATTATCAGTTTTATTCATCTTTCAAATAACTAGCTTTTGGTTTATTGATTTTTCTTCTTGTTCTACTGTTTTCAATATCACTGATTTCTACTGGGATCTTTATTTTCTTTCCTCCTTGCTTTGTATTTACTTTTCTTTTTTCTAGAGTCTTGCAATGCAAGCCTAGATTACAATTTAGAAACTGTCTTCTTTTTTAATGTAAGCATTTGCTGCTACAATTTCCCCCCTCAGTACTGCTTTATCTGCATTCCACAATTTTTTATGAGTTGCATTTTCATTTTCAATAAGTTCAAAACATTTTCTAATTTTCCTTGGAAGTTTCTTTTTGACCCATGGATAACTTAGAAGCATGTTGTTTAATTTCCAAGTGTTTAGAGATTTTTTTCTGCTATTTTTCTGTAATCAATTTTTAGTCTAATTCCTTTATAGTCTGGGAACATACTTTGCATGGTTTCGATTCTTTTACGTTTTGTTGTTTTTGTTTTAATGACCTTGGTAAATGTTCCCTGCACTTGAAAAGAATATATATTCTGCTGATGATTAGAGTGTTCTATAAATGTCAATTTGATCCAGTTGATAGATAATTTTCTTCAGTATTTCCATTACCCTTGCTGATTTTCTGTCTAATCTGTCTGTTCTACACGTCTCTGAGAGATTAATGATGTCTCCAACTATAATTCTAGATTTCTCTGTTTCTCCTTTCTGTTCTATCCATTGTTGTTTCATGTACTTTGAAGTTCCATTATTAGGAACATATACATTTAGGATTGTGATGTCTTTTTAGTAAAGTAAGCCAACAAAATTTCGGTTTTCAAAGACTTTGCCGTACAGTTGAGTTTTCAAAGTCGTTGTATACAATCTGGGGTCAGATGTAGGTTATGCTCAGCTAAAGAATGAGCCCAGTAGTTCATAGACAACTCTAATAATTTCCCCTGAATCCATTCTCTCTTTTGATACTTTCCAGCTTCCCTGCGGTTCTTCTGGTACCCTGACAAGAAAGTTGGAGTCTTGTTTACTCTATTTGGTCATATGCTTTCCCATGCCTGTCCCTGTTCCCGTGAGGAGGGAGAGCCAAGTGGTGGGAAGACAGGGGGAGGGAAAGAAGCAGTGATGTTTTTCCTGACTCTCTCAGAACCACTTCCGGTTTGGGGTTCCTGCCAGCCATCTTACTCCCACTGCCACTGCTACCCCAGGACTGCTTCAGAACTATGGCACAACAGATGAAGAAAAGAAAGGAAAAAAAGAAAAGAGAAAAGAAAAATGGGAAACTTCCTCACATTCTCTTTCTAAACTAGAGAAATTCTCCTGGAATTCTACCCATGCTGGTGTTGACTTATAGGTTTCAGATGTACTGAGGTCAGGCTGGATGACTGCAGAAACACAGAAAAGGTAAACTCACCACTACTTTGATGGGACTTAAAGTCCTGGTCTTCTTCCCCAATCTGCTACTATTGGCTTTTCAAAGTCCTCAAATAGCTATTCTGTGACTCCTGTCCAGGTTTTATAGCTGGCGTTCTGAGGTATTACTAAGAACTCCCTACTTTTTAAGGCATATCATTTCATGGAACTTGCTAAGCTTCCTGTTCCCTACATATAATATCTTTCATCACAGCCTCTTCTTTCAACAAGAACCAGAGTAAATGAAACAAAGGGAGGAAACTAGTAAAAGAGAGAAAAATCTCAAAAATAATGATTAATTTCTGCTGCCAAGAATTTTCAATTTGCAGGTTACTGAAGAGTATGTGACACATCTCATTTGACTTTAATTTCAAAGTCATGTGACCTGACGGGGCTAATGAAGTGAAATGTATGCTATAAACATTTTCATATACAAGCCAGTTCTTAATTATTATCAATAACACCATATTTTAATTTTAGTGATGAAACTCATTAATACAGATGGAATTTCATTTAATTCACACTTCATTCCAAACTGGTTCACTTAACTGGTGAGAGCATATTGCCATCAGAGTTAAACACCTGAATGTGTCTGGAAACACATCATGCATGGCACAGAGTTAAAAAGTTTGGACCCTGAAGTCACGTAAGTACAGATCTGAATTCCAGCCCCTTAAGTTACTAGAATATGACCTTAAGCCCTGGTTTCTTCCCAGTTAATAATGCAAATTTTTAATTTAGCTTTTCCAGTTGCAAGGAACATAGTCTTGACTCAAATTATCTCAAATATAAGGTGGGATATTGCAGGATGAAGTAGTTTGTAAGGATATATTTGAGAATGAGAACACAGAAATTTCAACCTTGAGGCCAAGGCCTAAAAGAAATCTAGGGGAACACAGAACAACCAGGCTTCAGAACCATATGTTGTTCAGAATCCAAGGAGGGTATGTAGTCTGTCATGGCTGGTCATCTCTCTTTCTCATTGACTTCCTCATCTTCTATTTGATATGCACATTTAAACTTGACTTTGTAGGTTCTCCTTTCTCATTACTCTTGCTTACATGTAACTTCTAATCACACATGATGATAAACGGCCCCACCAGATTCCTTCTACCTCAGGACCTACAATCTTCTGCTCCTGTTCATGGAGGATTCCTACATATTGAAATGACTAAATTCAAGATTATTAAAAAGCATCTGATAATGTTGGTATTCCCTGATTGTGAAGAGCTTTTTGCTCTATTTCAAAGGATAATGACCAGTCTGTGAATAGGCTACACTGAGCTGGTTGTCCATTCTTGGGCAAATCTATTAGGGCTCATGTTCATTTATAAAAATCAAATTACTACCACTCTTCGGCATATAAGTGGTAATAACTTATTTGGATGTGTACTCACCCTGACTGGGATCCAATATCACAAAAGGATAAAAATTCTAACAACAAGTTTTGTACCTCGGCTAAATAGCAAGGTATTTATATATATATATATATATAATCTTTATATATCTATAATCTATATAGTCTTTTGTATAGTGGGTCTAAAAGTAATCCACCAATGCATATTCTAAACCATATCTATATTGGTTTGAATAGATTTCAGATTTGCACTTCAATATTTTCTATGTTGAACCAGGATTGTTTCCTTAAGAGACTCGTAAGAGCTGGTAAATACTGTATTTTACAGAGGATGGTTCCAGACATCTACAGGCACATTCAGCTAAGCAAGTAAACAGTATAATCCTTATTACTCTATGTTTCTCCTTCTTTTGGCTCTGAGCCTTCAGTAAGCAGAAGGATGAAAGAAACCAAACCAACATCTCTCCCAAACTCTTTATCTATGCATTTGATTTATCCAAGGTTCAGTGAGGAAAACATAGGCTTTAAATGAAAGATCACTATCACGTGAGTGCTATATTAACTTGGAACTTGATTAAACCAAATCTGCACATTAGCCAACAGGTCAAACACGCCCTATGCAAGTACTGGGGAATGTTTCAGGGCACACATAAACACACAGGCATCAAACCGATGTGAACTGGACAAATGAAATCTGGCCCAAATGCAAGCTTGTTCAGTAGCGTCTCTCAGCTTTCAAAAAACCCTAAAAGAAAAATTTACAGTTTAAATGTCTCAAAAGAATCTTCCATAGGGAGTTAATGGATGTGTTTATTAATCAAAGCTCAATCAAGAGAACTTAATTTGTTGCTGGCCATCTTTAGAAGAGCAGATTTTTATACTGCTTTGGAACAGCCCTAAATAATCCTCTGAAACTGGACAACATTAATTTGTAAATGTAAGATTCCTGGTCCATTGGAACTCAGAGATCGTCATCCGTTTCACTTCCCTCACTGCACAGGACATTCCTTACACCATCACATGGAGAGTGAAAAGGTGGAAGTAACCTACACATCCAGCAATAGGGGAATTAGTGAGTACAAGATTCTATCATCATGCAATGAGATAAACAGTTGTTAAAAAGAATACAATATACTTCAATATTCTGACATGGATATTCATGACAACTCTAAAGTGAAAAAAAGAAGAAATTTTAAAATTAAAGTGAGTATGACCTCATTTTTTGTTTGTTTAAAAACACAAACTAAAACTCTGCATGCATATAATGTTTGAAAGGCCACAGACCACTGGTAATAGTGGTTATATAGAGAGAAAGGGATTTTTTTTTTTAAAAAAAAAACAAAAGCATCACAACAAAAAGACCCCATCAAGAATAATAAAACAACCCATGCACTATGCCAATAACCTGAGACACCATGCATGCAAGAAAGGTTCCCGGGCTGCAAACAGCTCACACATGAGCAATGGGAGCTCCCAGGGGAGCACTGGATGGGGAGGCTTTGGGTTTGGAGCAATCCCCAGCAGCCGCCACCACCCCTCGACTCTTTGATGTGGAAAATTATATTCTCCCCATCTTACTTAAAATGCTGTTCAAACCCAATTTCCATTCTCCCTAGCACTTCCTTTCCAACCATCTGCCTCCTTTAGCTATTCCTAGAGGGAAATTCTGGAAAACCACAGCAACGTCCTAGAAAATCCACCTCCTCATGGAGTGGAATAGGCTTAGACTCTTCATTGTACATTTTGGCCCTCTATCTGTTATAATTCTAGAAGCATATTGTTAAGTGTATTATCTGAGGTTTTTTCCAAGCACACATTCCAATGCCATGGGCTTGAGAACTGTGGATGGGTTGCCTCTTTTGGAAAGCTTACCCTAAGCTAAGTAAAGCAAGAACTTTAATAGCTGCATTAAATCCTTGTGTTCTTTTTTAAAAATGCTTTTGAGACACAGACAAAATTTATTATTGAGTATTCCTGGGTTCACTATGAACACTTGAGACCTCTGCTCCCCAGCAAAGATAATAATGTCCCCGCCTGCTTAGTGTCTCCTCTTTGCCCACCCTCTAAAGGGATTTTTTTTGTCTCTTGCCAACTTAATTGCTGCAATCCTGTGACACCGAATCAGAAGGATAAGAAGAAAGAGGTAGGACTAGAAGGACTGACTCCAATAGGTGAAAGAAGAGTGGAGAGCATTGGGGAGTGGTCAAAGAGAAAAAGTGGAGAAGAAAAGCTCCAGGTGGGCTTCAGCAACGAAAAAGTAGTAGGGTAATAAAATTCTTAGGCAAGATGGCTAAGATCTATATATCAATCCCTTTTGATGTGTTCCTAGGACTGCAAGCAAAATTCAGAACCACTTTTCATTTGCTTTTTGTTGTTTCTTTGAATGTCACACTGCCCTGAAACTTGGTCACATAAGGAAAAAATTTCTTGAAGCTCTAATATATTCTAGGAGAAAGGCAGGTATGATACACATAAAATTGTCTTTAAAAGAGCCATGGTGAAGATCAATATGAAAACAGCAGATCTGAATAACACTATAGACCAAATGGACCTACCAGATATATACAGAGCATTCAATCCAACAGCAATAGAATACATAGTATTTTCGAGCACACACAGGACATTTTCTAAGACAGATCATGTAAAGCCACAATACAAGTCCAAGCAAATGTAAGAAGACAGAAATTATATCAAGTGTATTTTCCACAGTGATACGGAATTATAAATGAGTAAAAGAAAGGAGTCTGGAACATTCTTAAATATATGAAAATTAAACGTGCTTTTGAACAACCACTAGATCAAAGACTAAATCAAAAGATTTAGTTTTTTTTAACTATTTAAACATTAAACATTAACATAAACTAATTAAACATTTAAAAATGTCTCGAGACAAACAAAAATAGAAACAAAGCATAACAAAAGTTATGGGAGGCAAAAGAGCATTTCTAAGAGGAAAGTATATAGTTATAAATGCACACACTAAAAAATAAGAAAGCTCTCAAACAACTTAACATTATGCCTCAAGGAACCAGAAAAAGAGCAAATGATGCCCAAAGTTAGCAGAAGGAGGGAAATAATAAAGATTACAGCAGAAATAACTGAAATGGACAACAGGAAAACAATAGAAAAGATGAGCAAAACTAAGAGTTGGTTCCTTGAACACATAAACAAAATTGACAAGCCTTTAGATAGACTCACCAAGAAAGCAAGAGAAAGGACTCAAATAAATAAATAAGATCAGAAATGAAAGAAGAGACATTACAACTGATACCACAGAAATACAAAGGATCATAAGAAGCTACTGTGAACAACTTTATGCCAGCGAATTGGACAACTTAGAAGAAATGGAAAAACTCCTAGAAACACACAACCTACTGAGACTGAATCATGAAGATACAAAAAAATGTGAATAGACCAACAAGTAAGGAGTTTGACTCACTAATCAAAAGCCTCCCAACAAAGAAAGCCCAGGATCAAATGATTTCACTGGTGAATTCACCAAATATTTAAAGAATTAATACCAATCCTTCTCAAAGTCTTCCAAAAAACTAAAGAGAAGGGAACCCTTCCAAACTCATTTTATGAGGCAAACAGTGCCCTGACGCCAAAGCTGGATAAGGACACTACAAGAAATAAAAGCTCAGACCAATATCTCCAATTAATACCGATTAAAAATCCCCAACAAAATGCTAGCAACCCAAATTCTACAACATATTGAAAGGATCATACACCTTGATCAACTGGGATTCACCCCTGGGATGCAAAGACACCTCAATATAAGCAAATGAATCAATATGATAACATCACACTAGCATAATGAGAGATAAAAATAATATGAACATCTCAAAAGATGCAGAAAAAGAATTTGGCAAAACCCAACATCCTTTCATGATAAAAACTCTTAACAAATTGGGTATAGAAGAAATATAGCTCAACATAATAAAGATCATGTATGAAAAGCCACAATTACCATCACACTCAATAGTGAACGGTTGAAAACTTCTGCTCTAAGATCAGGAATACAACAAGGGTGCCTACCCTCACCACTCCTCTTCAACAGTATATTGGAAGTCCCAGCCAGAGCAATCAGGCAAGAAAAGGAAACAAAAGACATCCAAATAAAAAAGGAAGAAGTAAAATTGTCTCTACAGATTAACATGATCTTATATATAGGAAACCCTGAAGACTTAAAAAAAAAAAAACTATTAATCAAAAAAACTATTAAAACTAATCAATGAACTCAGTAAAATTGCAGGATACAAGATTAACATATAAAAATCAGTTGTGTTTCTATACATTAACAACAAACTATTTGAAAAATAAAGAAAATTATTCCATTTATAATAGCATCAAAAAGAATAAAATTCTTAGAACCAAATTCAACCAAGCAAGTAAAAACTATAAGTACACTGAAAACTATTAAACACTGATGAAGAAAATTGAAGACACAAATCAACAGAAAGATACCCCATGACCATAAACCTGAAAATTAACATTGTTAAAATATCCATACAACCCAAAACCATCTGTTGATTCAATGAAATCCCTGTCAATATTCCAATAGAATTTTTCAAAGGAATAGAAAACAATCATAAAACTCTTACAGAACCACAAAATACCCTGAAGAGCCAAATAAACTTCGGGGGGGGGGGGGGGGGGGAGGAGGGAGCCACAAAGATGGATGCATCACACTTCCTGATTTCAAAGTATATTACAAAGTTATAGTAAACAAAACAGTGTGGAACTGGCATAAAAATAGACACATAGACCAAATGAACAGAAGCAAGAGCCCAGAAATGAACCCATGCATATATGGTCAACTAATACATAGTCAACAAGGGAGTCAAAAATACTCAATGGGGAAAAGACAATTCCCTCAACAAATGGTGTTGGGATAATTAGAAACTTACATGCAAAAGTATGAAACTGGATGCCTGTCTTAAAATACAAAAATTCACTTGAAATACCATAAATACCAAAAATACTTGAAATATTAAAAGCCATAAAACTCCTAGAAGACAACACAAGGACAATGTTCCTTTACATTGGTCTTGGCAATGATTTTTTTTTTTTTGGGGGGGCTATGACACCAAGAGCATAAGCAACACAAGCAAAAATAAACAAATGGAAATATAACAAATTAAACCACTTCTGCGCAGCAAACAAACCAAAACAAAAAACAACAACAACAAAAAACCACAATTAAAATGGAAAGGGAACCTACAAAATGAAAGAAAATGCTTGCAAACTATGTATCTGGTAATGTATTAAAATCCAAAATATGGGGCGCCTGGGTGGCTCAGTGAGTTAAGCCTCTGCCTTTGGCTCAGGTCATGATCTCAGGGTCCTGGGATCGAGCCCCACATCAGGCTCTCTGCTCAGCAAGGAGCCTGCTTCCTCCTCTCTCTCTGCCTGCCTCTCTGCCTACTTGTGATCTCTGTCTGTCAAATAAATAAATAAATTCTTTAAAAAAAATAAATAAATAAAATCCAAAATACCTAAGGAACTCATAAAACTCAATACCAAAAGAACAACTAGCCCCATTAAGAAAATGAGTAAAGGTCCCAAACAGACATTTTTTTCAAAGAAGTTATATAAATACCAACAGGTACATGAAAAGCTGTTTGACAAACCCCACTAATCATCAGGAAAATGCAGATCAAAGCTACAGTGAGATATTACCTTGCGTCTGGTAGAACTGCTTTTATCAAAAAAACCAGAGATAAAAGGTGCTGGCAAGGATGTGGAGAAAAGGAAGTCCTTGTACTCTGTTGGTGGGAATGTAAACTGGTGCAACTACTATGGAAAACAGCACAGCGTTTCCTTAAACAATTAAAAATAGAAATGCCATGTGATCCAGCAGTTCTGCTTCCGGGTATTAATCAGATGAAATGAATCACTATCTTGAAGAGATATCTGCACTCCTATGTTCACTGCAGCGCTGCTTACAGAAGCCAAGACATGGGAATGATCTAAGAGTCTAGTGACAGATGAATGTCAAGAAAACACATGCAGACATGCATACAGACACACACACATGCACACACACAAAGACACACACACATTGGAATATTAGTCAATCATAAAAAAAAAAAACCAGGAATCCCTGCCTGTTGCAACAAGATGGATGAAACTTGAGGGTGTAATACTGAGTGAAGCAAGACAGAAGAATACAAATATGATATGATCTCACTTATATGAATCTTAAAAAAACTGAACTCATAGAAGCAGACAGATTGGTGATTGCCAGGGGTGGGAGGGATGAGGGGGGAGGGAATGGGGGAAAGTGGTCAAAGGGTACAAACCTCCCAGTTGTACATTCTGAGGATGGAAGGTACAGCATGGTGACTATGGATTGTATTATGTATTAGGAAGTTGCCAAGTGGACAGATCTTAAAAGTTCTCACCACACACACAAAAAGTGGTGTTTGAGGTGACAGATGTGCTAACCTTATTGCGGTCATCACTTATATGGTCATCAAAATATATGGATATTATTTATGGTCATCACTTATATGGTCATCAAAATATATGGATATCAAATTATCACCTTTGTACCCGAAGCCTGCATGATGTTACATGTCCATTATATCCCTATAAATCTGGAGGGAAAAGAGAGCCATGGTGTAAAATTTATTGCTAAAAACAATATATTGAGAAAGTATAAATTTTGATGCATACATGCAAATTATGATTGACTACTCGAACTTCCATTAGCCATAATCACATCTCAGATAAACTTCATTGGTTATACCACTGCCTCGGCACAAAGCTGATTACTCTAAGTTCAAAAGACAACTTGAATACCAAGAAATAATTAAATGAGAAAGTAATCTTCTGATTAGAAAAGAACAATTGCCTCAAAGTTTTCAAACTTTCTGGCTATCTTTATTTCTAATCATAAAAGTAATGCGATATGGAGAACTCAAGTACATACATTTCTAGGTATGGGAAAGGAAATCTGAGATTTCCCTTATAACCAGAAAATTGGGGCACCCGAGGGGCTCAATCAGTTGAGCATTTGACTCTTGACTTTGGCTCAGGTCATGATCTTAGGGTCATGAGATCAAGCCCCCAAAAAGCAGGCTCTGCAATGGCATGGAACCTGCTTAAGATTCTCTTTTCTTCTCCCTCTGCCCTAACTCCTTCTCTCTCTCTAATTTGGAAAAAAAAAAGATAACAACAGAAGTTCTTCAATTGGGTTTTGCCTCTCAAAGAAAGCCCAATGCTATTAAGAGAATAAAACCAACAATAACCAACCCAGATTAAGTGTTCCTCCTCCCAGCAACAAAAACACTGAGTGGTTTAGATCACTGGTGTTCTTTGTGTAACAGGATTGCGGGGGTTCACATCCATACCTGGCTCTCGTTCAAAGGATGGGTGTGGAAAACAGGATAAAAAGAAATTGTCTTAAATTGGAACAGTGTAGATTATCTCTAAGATTTTAAACAGTGACAGTTAATTATACTCTGGGATAGAGGCCTGAGAAAAACTGTGGCCTGTTGTTCTCCAGATGCAGGGACAACCAGAACGCGTGCTCTTTAATCCAAGACACTGTAAGTCATAGAAACCAATGAAAAATCATACCCGGAGGACATTTCTCACCACCTAGTGTACTATTCATTCCAAAATACACTTGAGTCCTTTGACTTTAAAAAGACTGGCAAAGACCACTGTTGGGCAGTGGATTTTGTCTTATCTGGGATATGAGAGCAACAGATACTGCTTGAAGGGAGAGTATTAACTGGAAGTTTGGATTAACTCTCTGGTACGTTTATGTTTAAGAATTCTGTGTTAGTGGGAAGGCTAGTTAAGCGTCACTCTACCGCTTTAGAACCTTATTTGATATTCTGGTTGGCTGGCTGAGTAGTCGGTTGGTTGGTTGACTGTTTTTAACATGTGATTGTATTTACTGCTCTAGAAATGGAAAAAAAAAACACAACTTCACACGATGTGCCTGCATTTAGTTTAATTAGAGCTCTGTCTCTCATCAGAGGCAGAGAATTAATATTTTCTTGAGATCCTTAAGGTAATAAAGGTAAATAATGCTTATTGGAAGCTTACTCTGTGCAAAGAATGCATTAGAGTATTAACTTCACATAAAACTTACAACAAGGGTGGTGGAGTCCTTACAATAGTATAATTACTGGAGCAGACGCTGAAATATTCCACCCATTCACCTTGGACCACTAGAAGAACCGAAAGCAAGATAATTTTCACCTTCATTTTGCAGATGAGGAAAGCAAAAGACGGAAAGTTAGATTTGCCCAAGACCGCACAACCAGTATGTAACAGAGCTGGTATCTGAACCCAGCACTGCACCACGGACACCACCCCCTCCCCCCATAATGTAGTCGTGATTTAATGGGGTGCACTCTTCAAAACATTAATACTCATAGAAATTCCGTAAGTTTCGGGCGCCTGGGTGGTTCAGTGGCTTAAGCCTCTGCCTTCAGCTCAGGTTACGATCTCAGGGTCCCGGGATCATGTCCCGCATTGGGGTCTCTGCTCAGCGGAGAGTCTGCTTCCCCCTCTCTCTCTGCCTGCTGCTCTGCCTACTTGTGATCTCGGTCAAATAAATAAATAAAATCTTAAAAAAAGAAAGAAAGAAAGAAAGAAATTCCATAAGTTTCCTTGGATGTGTGTGCCTGTGCCCGTGAGATTACAGAACGCGAAAGACAGTGCTCGCAACTTCCAGAGGAAACTGGGTCTCCTGCAGTTGATCTGAATGCACGTTAGAAGCCAGCATTTAAAAATGAGAAGCATGGAGCAGAGTTTCTTCTCCCAGGCGCGCTTGGAAATCCTGATTCTGTGCAGAATCACAAACTCCAGATATATATTTCCATTCTCCTGACAGGTTATTAGCTTGCAGCTGAAACGGAAGACGTGAACTTGGCTCGGGGGAAATGGGAATTAGCATGCCTGCCTAAAAGCCAGTCAACAGAGGCAAAGTAAAAATTACACACAGGCACTTTCTAAATAGGAGCTGAAATGGAAAAGTTTGAAAGAATTTGCTCATCAGTATAAATTTGGGATCATGAAACCAGCTACGGGGGGGGCAAAAATAAATCAGCCACTGACCAAAACTCTAACTCTATATGCACATGTGGAAATAGGACCAATAACTCATACAACACAACTGAGCCAGATCCATCCCCCGGATGACATTTAAAACTCGTGGATCATTGACACTGTCTAAAACACAGAAAAATGCCTCAGTCCCCAAGATGTTCGCTGATTAAGTGGCCATCTTGGGCAGATAATATTTTTATGATCAAATAATAATAATAAAAAATGTTAACAAATTGGTTCATCTCTTGGTAGGTTCCAGTGCCTTTATTTTTACTCAACTATACAGATAAATGCTCCGCAATGCACACAAAAAGGTATATGATTTTTTTAGCCAAATTTGGAGTGTTCTTTAACAGAACACTGTAAAAGGAATAGCTTTCTAACTCACAGAGTGAACTCCAAGTCATTGCTCAATAGCGTGATGGCCCACATAAGGCAATCTGGGGTCTGAAAAACTTGTCGGGGTTCTCTGAGGGTTTCCACAGAAAACAACGTTAATTAGAATTTTGGATCAGAGCTGCCCTCTTTGACAGTCTCTACCCTCAGACTTCAAGCTTAGCCAACACTCTGAGAAGCTTCATAGTACACCCAAGGTTGGCTTTCCAGCCTTCAATAAATTATATAAACTCCCAAGGAATGAGTTGCAAAACAACCCAGAGTTTGAGGCCAAGGAAAACTTTTCAGAACTATTTTCTCAGTTTCTGCTCCCCTTATCAAAGTTGTGCAGCAAGAGGTAAGGAGGGAACATACAATGTTTAGACTCGGATTCATTCATACATAAGTGCAAACCTCCAAACTCTAATTTTTCCTGAATTGGACCCAGCATCCATGCCCACAGCAGGTGCCTTTATGATGCTGAAGAGGATCAAACAGGGATTTTCTGCTCCAGAGGGGATCTGGAAGCCCTCCCTACCCCTGCTGTGTCAAGGAACTCTGTTTTCACATCCTGGCTCTTACAAAACAATCTGGAGTTGACACAGGATATGGTTAACCAACTGCACAGTGGACAGCCCTTCTGTCATCCCAGCCTCTGTTACATGATCTTGGTTACAGAATGACAGGTATTAGAGGGTAGATGATTAAAATATCTGACCAGAGTGGGGCCCTCCCTGAAATCACATTACATGGGTCAAGCCAGCTTCACCCTTTAACTCCAGACTGAAGACCAGAGTGAGGACCAAAGTCTTCCCCTCCCACTGGGGACCTGGCTCTCAGGGCACTGAGACCACCTGTGCTGTATCTGCCTCTTTGTCTCCAGCTCAAGGACCAGTGCCTGGCAGTTTTAATAACTCTTTGATGCATGAAGCCTTGGCGAGTCAGGTATGTAAGGAGCCTGTCTTGTTCTCTAGCCATCCATTCAGTTTATTTGCACTGAACGACCACTCATTGAGACTGTATGACAGGTCAGGCCACACAAGGGTGCAAAGGTGATTAGGACAGTCCTGCCCCAGAGGACCCTGCAGTCTAGGGGGAGGCTTCGTAGCTGAGTGATTTTGATAGAGCGTAAAGACGGGAATATGGCCACCAAATGCAGATTTCTGAATCCTGCTGGATGCCTTTAAGAAGACATTTAGGCATTCTGTGACATTCTAGGAAAGTTACCAAAGGGAGGGGTTTTTGGATGAAGGGGGAAAGCTCAAAAAAACAGGATAGATAAAAAATGTTCATTCACTTTGACTGCATAATCTCTCCTCTGGAACTCATCCCAGAGAAAATTGTCCAAAAAAAAAAAAAAAAAGAAGTTTAAATGTACAAAGATGTTTTTCAGTGTATTATTATAATAGGGAACAACTGTAAACCATTTAAATGTCCATCACTGGGGGAAAGCTACTAAATTATAGCACAACCATAATGTTAGATGGAAAAAGTAGAACACAGATTTGAATGAGGTACTGAGATTGGAACCATATATACATGAACAAAGATCAGAAAGGAGCTAAAAATAATTGTATATATATATGTAAGGAATCGGAAGATTACAAGGTTCTTTCACATATTTTCTTCCTAGAAACTTAAAACAACTCTGGGAAATAAGTATGATAATATGACAATGAAGACACTTTTTTTTTTTTTTAAAGCATGAGGAATGGAGATTCGGGAGAATAAACGACTTGTGTAAGGTCAGAGTAGAAAATGCAAACCCAAGAAAGACACCTAATCTCAAATTCTTTCTTTTCATTGTACTACTCTGCTTCTGGAGAATGAAAATAGCTGTAGGTTAAGGCAGATGAAATTTTCCTAGTTCTTAATCCTCAATATGTTTCTTTAAATATTTTAAATGTTTTCACTAGTAAACCTTAATTTTAAAAATACAGCTCAAGTAGGATAAAGGGATTTTACATAGCAAACAAAAATGTTTTGTGTTAGTTTTTGTTTTGTTTTGTTCTGTTTGTGTGTATGTTTCTCTAAAACAGAAAATCAAGAAAATGTGAATCCTAGTCGGTTTGCAATGCAAATTCACTTTGATCCCCATTATAGAAAGCCATTTTAGACATCCCTTGTCACATTTTGTGCCCTTGGTTTACTGACAGTGAAAGTTAAAACTCTGTTTTGGGGCACCTGGGGGGATCAGTGGGTTAAGCCCCTACCTTCAGCTCAGGTCATGATCTCACAGGGTCCTGGGATGGAGCTTTGCATCAGGCTCTCTGCTCAGCAGCGAACCTGCTTTCCCCCTCCCCCCGCCTGCCTCGCTGCCTACTTGTGATCTCTCTTGGTCAAATAAATAAATAAAATCTTTAAGAAAAAAACCTGTTTTAATTTATTAACCAATAAAAAATCGGTAAGGTGTTACCATACTGTTTGACCTTTGAACACAATTGCTTCAAGGTGGTTTTCTTCCTACATGCCAAGCAGATAAATATTTAATCTGAATGTCTAACCCTAAGCTATTCAGGATGAAAGGTATTTCTAAAATGTAGGTGTCATAACTCCAAAAGAGGACTATGCTTAGGATATGCTTAGGATTTGATCCAACCCCAACATTCTCTGAGAGTTCTCTCCTGATTTTTTTCTCCCTGCTATACATATTAAGAAATGCAATATACATATTAAGAAATACAACAAGAAATTAAGAGATGTATATTGGCAAAAGGCCATGTCTACTTTCTCTAAGATAGATAAACAACGGAAACCCCCCACCACTCCCCATGATCAGCAGTAACACTTTGACATCTCCACTACTCTAAACTTTACCTCTCTCTCCCCCTTTCATGGTGGATTGGACTGTTACATCATCACCAGCCAGATGGGACCCTTTGGCCATGAGCCTTGCTGGCCATCTTTTGAAAACAATTCTGCTGCTTGGGTGTTTCTATCATGTCATCAAGGGGGATGCCTCTTTTGCCTTCCTCTGGTTCTCTTTTTTTCCCCACTGCTAGAGAAGTTTTGATAATTCCTGTTTGTTACTAGTCCTTTTGCCTGCCAAAGGACAGAAAATAAGA
Source organism: Mellivora capensis (assembly GCA_004024625.1). NCBI lineage: Eukaryota > Metazoa > Chordata > Mammalia > Carnivora > Mustelidae > Mellivora > Mellivora capensis. The sequence continues at coordinate 27,173 of PISX010012892.1, forward strand.
CTGAGGTTACCTACACTAGAAAGAGCTCACAGATAAACCCTCAGGAAAGATCCACTATAATTCTTGAATTATTTCTTTGGGTTTTTAAAATCATTTTTTATTATATTAGTCAATTATTCCTTTGGAATAAGAAACTTCGCTTTTTTAATGAACAGCAAACAAATAGCCAGACACATAAAATTTGCCTTGTTAGAAATGTGTTTAATCACATGATTACATCAATTTCAGATAAGGAGGAAGAAAGTCAATTTTGAACATCAGAAGACAGGTCTGAGCAGGGATTGTAACTTAAAGTAGTATCAGATTTGGAGAGGATCTTTAAAATCAAGTAAATTCAACCTCCCTCCTAATATAAAATCCCTTCCATAAAATCTACGACAATGGAACCGACTGTCTTCTCTAAGTTTCTGAGCTTCCTTCTCAAGGATGCCCATTTAATGCCTTTGCAAGAGCAATATTAACAGTTAAAGATTCTCTTATTTTGAATCAAATTTTCTTTCTCTCAAACTTCTAAGGGCATTCACCCTCTGATTAAAAACAGAATAAACCCACTGCTTCTCTGTTTGACGGCTTAGACCATGATTTGGTTCCCAAGGAACCCTAGTGGTCTCAGACATGTTAACAGGTGTACCTGGGTTGGGGGTCCTTTGTTCAAACAACTCGAGAAAGACTGCATTCTATAGCCCTCAATTGGAGAATCACAGCAACCAGATGAAGACTGTGAAAAGATTTAAAGGAAAACTCTCTTAATTTCATCCCTCTTCAAACTGATTTTGTCTGTGGAACCCCTCCACCTTGTTTTGGAACACCATTAACATTTCTCACAAACAGTGCTCTGAGAAACACTTTGTGGGAAATGCGACATGGAGTCTTTTCTAGCCTTGACCTCTCAGGTCTTGTCAACAGGTCTGCATAGGAAAAATTTCCAGACACTTCCCCATCCCTGTTCATCATGAGGTCAGGAGAGCCTGCAGGGTGAGCGTGGGAGGACAAGGGAGAGAAGACAAGCTCTGAAATGAAGTGAGAAGAGAAATGGCCACAGACTGTGTCTGATTCTGATTTTGTTGAGAGACATGACATCAGCATGGGTTCTAAAGGAAAATTCAGCCTATGGAAATTCAGCCAAGGCTTCCCCATCTAGGCTCCTTCTGGGTCCTTATGGCGGTCCTGGTTCCCAATCCCCACCCTGCTCATCCCAAGCACCTGCACTCCTCCCACTCAGACGGCGGGTGGTGTTGCAAGCTGACTCTTTGTTTTTTTAAAAGATTTTATTTATTTATTTGACAGAGAGATAGAGAGCGCAAGTAAGCAGAGCAGCAGGCAGAGGGAAAGAGAGAAGCAGGCTCTCTGCCAAGCAGGGAGCCCGATGCTGGGCTCGATCCCAGGACCCTGGGATCATGACCTGAGCGGAAGACAGACGCTTAACCCACTGAGCCAGGACCTGAGCCGAAGGCAAACGCTTAACCAACTGAGCCACCCAGGCGCCCCTGCAAGCTGTCTCTTATTTTCATGGAATGCTCAGGGGTCTTTAAGGACCTCAGCCTCCAAAGAGGAGAGAGAAATGGCCTGCCTGAAAGTGCTGTCATCTCTCCAACAGTCCCCACTACGAACCAGGACTGTGCCGAGCTCCTCAGTCCTGCCCCTTCCAGCTCTCTCCTTTCAGAGCAGCTCTGCCAGCGGAGGACTTTTACTCTCTTAAATTCAGATTATTGTGTGCTTTTTTATCTCTTTGCCTTTGCAGAATGCTTTTAACCTACTACTCACTTTCCTGTGAGTGTGCCAATTTACTTTACTTCCTTTAATCATCTCATCTACATGCTTACCTTTTTTTTTTTTTTTCTTTCTTCCTAAGTGGGAAAGGGGGAGCACCAGAGCACGGAGAAATTCTCCAGGACTAGTGGTGCCACCAAGAGGAAGGAGGTGAGGGGATGTATCCCACTCCATAATCTGCTTCAATCTCTCCCCAAAACTTAACTAAATGTAAACAGAAATGGAGTCCCTGCTGTGTAAATGCAGTTTCAAGACAATTCTTCTAGACCATCTCCAAAAACGTCACAAGGCCTAAAACCCCCTACACAAACATTTCGGAGCCAATAAATGTTACTAAATATCTCATCAGATCATCAAATCATTATTTTGTTGTTGGGGATTTTTTCTCTCACTTGCACTGTCAGAAGTTAAAACTGTGGCAAGTTTTTTCACTACTGTAGAGTTTGTTTAAAAAAAATTGAATAAAAAAATTGAATCATTTCTTTATATATTTTGACACTATAATATAATACATAAATATTCATGAGTTATAAAACTCAATTAAAATTATCTTCATGGCTTTAATGGTTTCTCACCTTGATTTTCATTTTTTTAGAAGATTTTATTTTTTTTATTTGTCAGAGAGAGCATAAGCAGGAGGGTAACAGGCAGAGGGAGAAGCAGGCTCTCTGTTGAGCAGGGAGCCTGATGCTGGGCTCAATCCCAGGACCCTGGGATCACGACCTGAGCCAAAGACAGAGGCTTAACCCACTGCGCCACTCAGGCATCCCTTGATTTTTGCTTTTTTATTTTTGTTCATAATTTATTTATATATCTTTGCCTGACATTTTTCTTTTAAGCATTTAAACTCCATTCTGAGAGCCTCTGTTTTTACTGAGAAGTTTTAATTCATTTATGTTGATAATACTCAGACACAAAGCAGGGACTTTCTTCGGGCATCTTGCTCTGTACTTTCTGTACTTTATACTGCATTTGCTAATTCTGTCTACTGCTCTGGGTCTCGGTCTTACTGCCTTCATTCTCCTCAGTGATTTCACACAAATGCATCCCCGTCTTAATTCTGTTTATGGTTCATTCATTCAACACAGGCCTGTTGAGTACGTAGCAGATGCAGGTACTAGACAACTTGTTTTAAACTCCAAAAAAATTATAATCAGAGTGCACGGTTTCCCACAAGGCTAAGAATAATTTTGTTGACACACTAGCATTTTAAAAGGTTGGTTTTTGCTCATTTAACCAACGGCCTTTGTTGTTTATTTATTTCCGTTCTTAAGATAGTGTATGCTAAGTTAAAACCCATCACTTGACTCTCATACTCATTCTGAACCTTAATACAGATGTTCTGAAGTCTTTCCACAGATGTAACTGAAATGTTAAGATCTGAAGGGCAAAAAGGCAAATGTAGAACTCTGACATCTCCAATCCTCTGACTAACTTCCTAAGATCCAAAGAATTCTTAACAGGCAATTACAACTGGAAAGCCCTTTATTTACCTAATACAATATAGGCATTTAAAATCACCCCTGACCTTCCATAATTGAGAATTTAGGAAATTATATCCTACCCTTAATTTTATCAAGACACACAATGACTTGGATAAGATAACACACATAAGAGAACTCACAATTAATCACATGTAAATGTAATGAAAGTAATTTTATTAATGAACCCAGATTTAGATTCCAGCTTCTCTCCATATGTTTTCTGTAAAAGCAAGCTTGAATTTCTTTCATTCATGTTTATTGCATGATGATAATGATCTTATCCCATTTTATATGCCAGGACCTGGCAAACTCAGACACCATAAAACATCTGGTTGGTTACTCTTGAGCTTTAAAAAAGGATTTAAAAAAACTTTTGTTAAGTAAACTTTTAAAAAACTTACTCCAGAATATCAGATCCCAAACTTTGCTGAACTGCTTTTTTTTTTTTAAGATGTATTTATTTATCTGAGAGAGAGAGAAACCACAGGAGGGGCAGAGGGAGAGGAATAGAAGCAGACCCCCTATTGTGCACAGAGCCCCACGTGGGGCTCAATCTGACAAACCTAAGATCATGACCTGAGCCAAAATTAAGAGTCAGATGCTTAATTAAGAGTCAGACGCTTAACTGACTGAGCTACCCAGGCACCCTTTGAACCGCTTATTTTAAAAGTGCTCAAACAGATTCAGGGTATACTCAAAATACAGTTACTCTGTTTTAAAATAAAGTAACCAAATTTATAGACCTATAAATTTGCTCACATTCATATAAATTCTCTATCATCGTTTTGCTGGTAGCCACGTCTTCCTCTAGGATCTGTGTATGAAGCAGACATCCTGTGTCAGCCAGGGTCCAGGGAAGGAAGCAGGATACGCTCCAGATATTTCAAAGAGAAGGAACTCAATATAGAGAATCAGTTCCCCAGGAGGCGAAAGAGTAAGCAGCCAGCGGAGGTGAGACCACCTAGAGATCTGCACCATCAGGAAAGGGCCAGAACCTCTAGGGCTTCCGGGACAAGAGAAGCTCAGATGCTGGTACCATCTGATGGGAATTAACTCCACGCGTCTGGGGTAAGAGAGGAAGCCGGCAGTCGACAGGGACCTAGGGGGCGATGCTCTCTGAGACACAGGGCAGAGCAAGGGTAGGGCAGAGGGGATCTAAATGCGAAAGAAAATGACCGTAACACACCTAACATCACATGGGTCACACTGTGCATCCCCACACGCACGCTGGGGCTCCCACACACATCGCCTCACATTGTTCATTCGTCTACCCTCCTGTAGCCTTGCCTCCCAGGGAAGAAGCTACCCATGGCCAAAGCATGGATCCCAAGTTCATATTACTTTATTCAGAACTTTTAGGGTCATGTTACACCTTACACTTTTCTAACACTGTCCTGTTTCAGCACATTCAAAACCATCCATCCATTTTTCTTTTAGTGCTCACAACCAACACACGAGAGATTCCATGTAGAGATGTTCTCACTTTCCGAAGGAGGAAGTGCAGAAAGATGAAGGCACCCAACGAATGCATCACAGACTCAGGTCCACAGCCTGGGACTCTTCAGGCCCTAAGACCAGACGCTTTATGTCCTGCCTACTGGTGCATGTCCGAAGGTCATAGGTGTGTGAAGTAATCTCTCCAGGCCTTAAGTCAGCGCATGTGGCCACAGACAAATAAACAAGGCAATCCTAAGTAAATCATAGGCAACAGTCTCTCAATCAACTTTATGGCTTCATGTGACCCATTTTTTTAAAACTCCCTCCCAGCAATAATGTGCAAGCGCATGACAGCTTACAAAGTGCCTCCCATTCCCCCAATTTGATCTAAGAATATTCCTGAAATATGTCACAATAACTACCATGTATCCAACCTGCCCACATTGTGAGTGACCAAGCTCAAGGTCCGTGGGGCCCCTCTTTTATTCCTCAGAGATAATAGGAAACTCGTGGTCTGCCACTCAAAGGAGTCCATTTCCCTCCTTTGTGCCCAAGATCACCAGCGGAAGACTCCTCTTCCGAGGTGACCCATTTCTCTTTGCCCGATCACAAAGTCCCAGACGATGAAGTAGCTTGGGTTCTGCGTTTGGAACAACACACACTTCAGGGATGTGCTGCTGACAGTCACACAGCCCCCCACTGCTTCACGTGCCTGTGGTCCCCGCATCAGGGCCAGGCTTCGCCTGTCCCCAGTCCCGTGGGGACAGCCAATTCCTGTTAAATAGCTGGGATTCCGCTCGGGGTGCACCAAGAGCCCGATGGTAACTTGACTTGGCCTGCTAGTGGTGACAGCTCCAAACTCTATGGTCAAGGCACTTGCCACCCATGTGGCAATGGTCTCTGAGTGGGACTACAGATCAAAGGCGGCCAGGCCATCCAGGATGGGGCATCATGGCCTCACTGGAATCTGACTGCCACCGTCTTCCAGCAGAGCTAGTGCTCAGAGGCATGAACAGGATTTCCCAATGATGGCAGGCATGCCCCGAATCCTCGCACGAGGGCAAAGGGCCGTCTCCAAAGAGACATAAAGCTGGCCCTAGAAGTGACACTGAAAATTCTCTGCTTTCTACCATGGAAATGTTCTGTCTTGGCTCTGAGAGTATGCATATGGGTGATGACCTTTCTGGCCTGGGAACATTTAAATGGTAATTTAGAGCAGCCACAGAGACTAGTTCCCACGAAATGCTGTGCACAGAGCAAGGGATTGCTCCCCTGTCCAAGCCTCACCCCCTCAAATGCAGCCTTTCCACCTCAGCTTCGAACCGCCCAGATCTTCCCAGGAGGATCTGAACCTAGCACCACCAGCTCTTCCTGACCCGGACCCCCTTCTCCTTCTGGACACCTGGCCGGTGGTGGAAAGCAAGAAAAAGCAGCAAAACCAGCTCCTGGAGCTAATCATTAAGCCTAACTGTCTTCAGCTGGTTTGCCTATAAAATGTCCAGCGATGGGTACTCCATATTTTTACTGAAAATTACCAGCAGCCACAGAGCTTTAAAACTTAAAAAAAAAAAAACAAAAAAAACCACAAAACACAAAATGAAACTCAAAACATATTACCTTCAGTTCATCTTGTTCTGTCTCAGAAACCGAATGCATACACCACAGTATCTATGTCTCCCTCTTAATCCAAAAATAATACGCTATGGAATTGAGATCAATTATGTTATATTAAATCAAATTGATTTCATAAGACTTTTTTCATCTGACTTTTCTGTCAAAATCCCAAAGCACAGGTTTATTCCTACACATGCATCGGCGTGGAGGCCCTGGTAAAGGATTAAAAGCAGAGATTACAACCACCGTGATACAGGCCATGTGACCCGAACTGCTTTCTCTTTTTCCCATCGACCCTAAAGCTCCTGGAAGCCTGTTTCCTCACACAGTACTGGTCTCCCCCCGTGAACTTTGTCCCCCAACACCTCCTTCCTCCCTTCCACGCCGATACCCCAGCACAGAAGCTCTGGGGCCGCAGGAGAGGTTTGGGGGGAACCCAAGTGGGAGGTACTGGGGGAGCAGGGGAGGACCTGCCTCTCCCACCACAGTCCCGGGCTCAAACCTAGTCCCGGGGCTCAGCCAGGGTGAGTGAGGGTCCAGGGAAGGCGGAAGGCGCTGCCCCTCACAGAGCAGGTGACTTAAGAACAGTGAGTCATCTGGAGGCAAGGTGAGAACACAGAAGCTTGCATCCCTGCCCCATGCCCCAGGGGCCAGACTTTTCTTCTTTCCTGACTACAAAACATCCTTTCTCTAGCCTTTCGGTCTAGGACAAGCTATCAGTGACAGGGTCTGATTTCCAAAGAGCTCCTCTCTCACACCCTCAATGCTGCAGGATGTGAGCTCAAAGGTCTGCAAGCTAAAAATACCCGCACTTGTCGGTAGAGCTGAGCCCAGGGACAGAGTCCGGTGCGGAGCCCAGGATGGCTTTGGCTGGGCCCAAGCAGAATGGGAGGGGACAGACCCCCTACCCCCAGGCAAACCCTCAGGGGACTCCTTCCTCTCAGGTTCACAGAGATAAATAAAAAAACAGTCCAGTTCTGTTGCCCAGCAAAATGGGGCACTTGGGCTGGGCAGGCAGGTCCGACCTCTGTAGTTCAAACTAGCTTGAGGTGGCTTTGGTCAAACCCAGGGGACAAAACATGGGATCCTGCAAGCAGGGGCGCGTCAGAAAACTCTAAGAGGGGGATGTGAGGGAAAGAAGGACCAAGCAGACAGACAGGCCCTCAGGGACCCCAAGAAGAGATCTGGCTCTCATCAGAACAAAAAGGAGAGATCAAATGCAGGAGAATTAAGTTGCCTGCTCCCTGGTGATATCAGACGGGGCTGTGGCCACCATGTGTCTCAAGGGACATGTGAGCCAGGCAGGGAAGAGTTCCTGCCAGGTGCTTCCATGACACAGACGTGAAATTAAAGTGACCCAAGAAGCCGGTGACAGGGAAGAGACACGGTCCAACTGAGGCAGAGCTAGGAGGCTTTTCTTGGCTTCCTCCAAGGCCTAGTGCATGCCACCAAGTCAAGGAAAATATGGGCAGCCACCCAGGAGAAAAGTCTTTCCTGACAGCCAGGAAAAGGAGTAAGTAAGGTGGTGAGGTAAGCAGGGTTTGAAGGCAGGTGCTGACTCAGAATTGAGCAGCACTCATAGGCTTTCTGGCCTCTCCCTGCCTGATTAGGTGTAACGTGTACTCTTCTGCAGCATGAATTTCTCTCCCTCATACAACTTTGTGGTCAAATGGTCAAAGATATTGTTCGTCTAGTTTGGATATTGTCAAGAATGATAGAAACGAGAAGATGAGCTTCTCAGTGTCCCATGGCATGGGTCACCCAGGGTACTTGATCCAACATTTTTCACAAGTGGAAACAAAGCACAAGCATTTCACTCCCCCACCCCCAGGGCTCCCTTGTTCTCTGACTCTCATTACTGCTTTCCTAAGGTCCCTTGGGTTTGGCAGGGCTCTGGGGGACAGAGAAGAGTTTCCTGGGGACTTACACTTGTGCTTCTCAAGCACCATTCATTTGAAAGCTAAAAGCTCTACCCATTTTCAATCAAGGGACCTCCAAACAGATCTTTGTCACTATTTCTCATCTTTTTTTTTTTGGCCAACAAAAGCATATTGCAAGGGATCTTCTGCTAACCTTGACTCAATAAAGCTGCACCTCCTTCATCCAGCTTTGCCGCAGTAAGGACACCCAGCAGACCTGAATCCATCAAGGGGGTGGTTGTCTTATCGGGATGAAGAACTTGGCAAAAGAATGGTGTCCTCACTGGATCTGAGCTTGCCTGGTCTTCACACCTCGCACTGGTATTTGATCCTGGCTTTCCAGCCAACTTGCTAAACCCCATGAGGACAGAAAGAATCTGTCAACATTCAGAGCTGAGGACGAAATGGCATTTTTTAGATAAAATTCCCTTCGTGGCAGGTGTTTATTTAGCCTTATCAAGCGTCTTGCGCCAACAGGGTTTGCAAGGCAGATTTCATAAAATAACAAAATCACAATAATCATGAAAGCTAGAAGCCCCTCCTTTCACATTTCCTGCTTACAGGGCCCCAAGATAATGCCCTAAAGCTGGACACATTTTTGGACACTCATGTAAAGTTTCTCTGCATGCCTTCATTTTCTAATTACCTACTTCTTTTCATAAGCCAGGCACAAGTAATTGGATCTGCATGTTAAGGGGAAATTGTTGGGGCCTTAAAATGTATCCGCACCAAATGAGAAGAAAGAGAATAAAGGTACCGGGTTTGGGCTCCCCAGAAGGAGACTTGAATCCTGAAACAAGGAGTCAAGCGCACTTAGTTGGATCTGTGGGGACAGGAAAGATCCCAGGTAGGGGAGAAGGGAAGTAAGACAAGGAAGGGGAGAAAACCACTAAAGGCCAGGTTCTCAAGCCAGTTGCACCACAGGTGACTGAGACTTAATCCTGCATAGACACTGAGGGATTCGGAGGGGTGGGGGCTGGGGGGATGGGTAAATCTGGTGGTGGGGATTAAGGAGGACACAGATTGCATGGAGCCCTGGGTGTGGTGCATAAACAATGAATCTTGGAACACTGGAAAAATAAAAAATAAAAATAAAAATAAAAAAAGACCCTGGGAGCCTGTGAAAACACATGCCTCAGGATCCTACAGAAGGGCAAGGGAGATGGGGTATTTACACACCATTTCTCATCAGGCTCTCATGTAGGAGCCCCAAGAGAATCATCCCTTACCCCTTGGGACTCAAAACATTTCATCTAATATTTAATTTTCTCCTCTTCTTTCAGTTTTTTTGCACATGCGAGGGCAGGGCATCACCGGCTAACAAGTAGTCAGATAGGCAGAGCATTTGTGGAAGAAAATCCTCAGATCCTGTGTCTTCCCATAAACGGGGACAACTTAATTCAGATCTGATAGCAGTTCCAATCACTTTGGAGGTAGACGACATTCAGTGCACGCCAGCCCACATGTGCATTGGCCAATACTATGACCTGAATGTTTGTGTCGACTCCAAATTCATATGCTGAAATCTCCATGCTCAAAGTGATGCTATTAGGAAGGAGGGGACTTTGGGAGATGCATCCGTCATGAGGGGGCCGCCTTCATGAGTGGAATTAGCGCTCCCACACGAGAGAGCCCAGAGAGCATCTTAGCCCCTTTCACCAGGCAAGGACACAGTGAGATGTCTACACCCTGCAAAAGGGCCCTCATCTGACCATGCCAGCACCCTGACCTTGGACTTCCAAGCCTCTGGAACTGTTAGAGAAAAATTTCTGTTATTCATAAGCCACCCAGTGCGTATTTTGTTACAGCAGCCTGAATAGACTAAGGTGGCCAGTCATTTAAAATCTTAGCAGCTGGGGGGGCACCTGGGTGGCTCAGTCGGTTAAGAGCCTGCCTTTGGCTCAGGACATGATCCCAGGGTCCTGGGCTGGAGACCCACATTGGGCTCCCTGCTCAGTGGAGAGCCTACTTCTCTTCTCCCTCTGCCTACTTAAGCTCTCTCTCTATCAAATAAATAAATAAAATATTTAAAAATAAATGAATGAAATAAAACCTTAGCAACAATACTGACTTCTTCTGCAATAGTGTCTAGAGCCCAGAAAACACAATTTCTATTCTGAAAGAGAATGGGATTAATTCAATTAAGTTTAATCCAACAAAAATGTATCTACATATTTACGTATTCTCTGCCTAAAATACTATTTAAAGCACAATAAAGAAAAAGTTGAAAAAAAGCTTATTCCCTGCCTTAACAAATTTGTAATCAAGAGTTGAGGCAAGCGGCCAACCAGACTCACTCATCAACGCACTCGCCTATCTCAGTTTAGTTACATGCCAAATTTACAAATTGCTTCATGTTACACTATCAATTCAGGTTTGCCCAAAAAATAATTGAAATAATGAATCCAAAACCTGTCCATATTTTCTAGTAGCACTGAGCGCCATACTGCACAGGAGACACAGTATTTAAAAGAGTTTTTTTGTTAGTGCTTTGCGTGATGTAAAATTTCTTTTGTACTGCCATAAAGAATTAACTCCAGTTAAAACAATAAAACCTCACGAAGATATCCTAAAAGCATCTATTCCCACTAATACTGGGGGGAAAAAAAAAGAGTTGAGACAGAAATGTACAGAAATACTATGAAACAAGGCAGGCTAAAATTATGTAAAAGCATATATAGAATGTTCTACACCACCAAGGAGGGAGCGATAAATTCCAACTGGGTGGAGATGAAGAAAATTTTCTAGAAAAATGAATGTGAGTCGTGTGTAAGCCAAGTCAGTTCCTGAGCCTAACAGTGACCTCTCTGTCTGCGGTCAAGGCTACGGCTGCAGCTGCCCACATTCCTATGGCCAAAGGATTCCTCCTGGCTGTAGGCCATGCTCTGAATGCCCCCAGCAGTGGTCAAGTGAGCCCAGTTCCATCCTAAAGCTCTTACCTGAATTCCCTTGAAGGCCTTCATCCAGTTGGATACCCCCCTGCCAGCCTTCGGATTCAGGGTCCCACTTAACACTACCTCTTGGAACAGGCAGCTCAGTTCCTCTCCCTGAGGGCTGTCAGCACATCCCACACTTCCCAGAGCTCAGCTCGCGTTCCTAGGTCTTCAGACTTTGATTTGGCCCATGGTTTTCATCCATGGCCCAGGTTTTGCATGTGAGGAGTAACCGGCTACTAGAGAGTGCTGGGTCTTGAATGACCAGCAAATAAACACAAATATGTGGACCGGAAGCCAGACAGACTCCACAGGAAACGTAAGGTACAGAGAACTGTCTCTGCATTACAGGATGAGGTCCCAGCCCACAAGATGGTGGCCTTTCCTTCTCCAGCCATTTGGCTACATTTCCAGCATCATTTCTTACCACTGGTTTATTTCTGTATGCCTCCCTGAGCCCCGCAACAAATGTTCCAGAAACATCACACTTATCAGTTTCCTCATGTGTCTTGATAATTTATGCCTCACACCATTTTACTGATTGCTGTCCACTGCCTGGCATGTCCTTCCAATTCTCCTTCCCATCCACCAGACAAGCTCCTGTTCTCCAAACCTTTTCTTCAACCTTTAAAACACTCTCCAGGGGCACCTGGGTGGCTCAGTGGGTTAAAGCCTCTACTTTCGGCTCAGGTCATGATCCCGGGGTCCTGGGATCGAGCCCCACATCAGGCTCTCTGCTCCGCGGAGAGCCTGCTTCCTCCTCTCTCTCCCTGCCTGCCTCTCTTGCCTACTTGTGATCTCTGTCTGTCAAATAAATAAATAAAATATTTTAAAAAAATAAATAAAACAAAAAATAAAATAAAATAAAACACTCTCCAAACACGTCGTCCTCTCTGAAGTCTCCCCTTCCCCTAACAGCCTCCAATCTCAAGTCAAGTTGATTCCTCTCTCCTCTGTGTCATGAATGTGCCTTGTACCTATTATCTCTGTAATCATTAGCTTACTGTCTGTAATTATTACCTCCTCTCAGGCTTTGACATTCTCTTTTTTTTGGGGGGGGGGTGCAAAAAGCTTTGAGATTCTTTAAGGCAGAGAATGTGTCTTATCATTTCCTTGTGGACCTCCCCTCCTGTTGCACACAGCACCTGGCACAGGGCAAGGCAGACAACAGCCTAACCATGCAAGAAGATGTTGGAAAGAGAAAAGAGACGACTTTGTCCACGTGGGATGGGGCCAACATCTGGAATACACATACATTCGGGTCACTGGGTAGAAAGAAGGCAAGAGAGAGGAGAAAGTAGCCAACTGGAGGTCTTTTCATCGACCCTTATTTGGGCCCACTGCCAGAGTCAACAAAAAAGAACTTGGAAGCTTCTGGATTTATCTCAACTAGTTGTGCAGAGTGGGTTCCAGTGATATAATACACGATCTTTTCAGTATCTTTTGATTGATCAGTACCAAAATGAGTATAAAAGGACCCTGACTCTATCTGAATGTGACTGTGGTTTTGTTGTTGTTGTCATTGTTGAGAATACCCACACCTATGTCTTTTTATTCGTCGTTCACAATTCTTAGGACTTCATGGGCAGTAGAATTTTTAAAATGATCATGGAGAAAAGGTGGGCTCAGTCCTATGAATCTACACTTCACATTTTATTAGCAATGTAATAATTTTTTGAGTGATTAGTATCACAGATGCACTGAGATGATAAGTATACTTTGAATTCCTTGAATTCTCCAGAGACCAATTTTAAGTGCCAGATACCAACTTTACTCTTTCAAATAATGAAAAATGAGGGACACCTGGGTGGCTCAGTTAAGTGTCCAACTCTTTTTTTTTTTTTAATTTGACAGAGATCACAAGTAGGCAGAGAGGCAGGCAGAGAGAGAGGAGGAAGCAGACTCCCCACTTGAACAGAGAGCCCAATGTGGGCTCGATCCCAACACCCTGAGATCATGACCTGAGCCAAAGGCAGAGGCTTTAACCCACTGAGCCACCCAGGCGCCCCAAGTGTCCAACTCTTGATTTTGGCTCAGGTCCTGATCTCAGGGTCGTGGGATCGAGCCCCACATCAGACTCTGTGCTCAGCAGGGGGTCTTCTTGAGATTTCCCTCCCTCTCCCTCTGCCCTTCCCTATACCTGCACATGTGTGCTCTCTCTCTCAAATAAATATAATAAATCTTTAAAAAAAGGGGGGGGGGGAAATGAGGTAGGTGTCCCTACAAACCTGCTCTATAATGCCAATGGAACAGAATTTTTAATTAATTCTAGGTAGTGATTCTGAAGGTAGAGAGAGGAGGAAGTTAGACCTTAAAGGGTAGATAACAATCTCTACAGTTTTGTGAGTATGAGAGTCTGAATCTTTGCACCCTTGTTTCCTGGATATTTTGATACCCCCGGGGAGGACCATTCTCCACAGGAAGCCCTTCTTGCTCACGGGAGAGGAAGCAGTGGTAGAGTTAGGGTTGAGAAGTGATCACTCATAATTGCAATCCAGAATGGAAATGAGCCAAGAGAGAGAAAACAGAAAGGAAAAGAGAGAGAGAGAAATGAAGACAGAGCCAGACAGATTTGGAAGGAAAATAATTCCCTCAAATAGAGAAACAGCCCCAGGACACTCTCAAATAATACTGCCTGTTATGTCCATATTGTGACAAATAAGACCGTATTGTGCTGCCTGTCCAAACAGCCCTGAGCCCAGGCCCAGCTCTGGCTGGAGAAATGGAACCCACACAGTAACAACAGGCTTCCTACCACATCGATCGTGTTGATGTTGGAGCAGATTAAAACAGATGTTTCCTGTCAAACTGTGAATCTCTCCCCAAAGGACACATCAGGATCCTCAATCTCTTCAAGCCACACAGAAGACCAGGGGCCGCCACGCAACTGGATTTCTCCTTCACCTCATTGCTCCATTTGTTAGGTCAGTTATCCCTGAGTAACTGAAAGTGTTCTGGAATACTCTGTTCTTCTCAAAAATGGCACATGGCACATAGTTTTACAAAAGGAAGAAACCATTAAGGAAATGGTCTCTCAATCCAGTTGGAGGAGATACAATCTCTGACATGGCGGCCATGACCAGCTGACATTCGTGGCTTAAAAATGCCTCACATGGGGTGCCTGGGTGGCTCAGTGGGTTAAGCCGCTGCCTTTGGCTCAGGTCATGATCTCAGGGTCCTGGGGTCAAGTCCTGCATCAGGCTCTCCGCTCAGCAGGGAGCCTGGTTCTCTCTCTCTCTCTCTCTCTCTGCCTGCCTCTCTGTCTACTTGTGATCTCTCTCTGTCAAATAAATAAAATCTAAAAAAAAAAAAAAAAGCCTCACATCACTTGTTGAGGGGAGCCCCCAGAATGTGAGCTCTGAGAAGATCTAGAAATTCCCATGGAAATGGGTCCCGTCGACAAAGGGTGACTCATCAATTAAGGAAAACTGAGCCAGCCACTTGTAAAGAAAATCTGGCAACACTTCAACAGTGCACCCTTTCCTATTTTAGGAAGTAGAGAACACAGAGTAAATAGAATGTTGGACATATTAGCATGTGGTATTTGTCAGAATCAGACTATAAAAGTCTGTTAACTCAAAGATTCTCAACCAAGACATCATGAAGCATAGTCTGTGCGAGATTTACTTCTGGTTGTCAGAGACATTCTGACCCAGAGAAAGCACTTTCTTCAACAAACAACTACATAAAACTGAAGATTGAGGGGCGCCTGGGTGGCTCAGTCTGTTGTGTCTGACTCTTGATTTCGGCTCGGGTCATGATCTCAGGGTACTGGGATCAAGCCCTGAGTCTGCTCTGTGCTCAGCAGGGATTTGTTTGTCCCTCTCCCTTGGCTTCTCCCCCACCCCTCACTTGAAAAAAAAGTAAAAGCTTTTTAAAAAATTGAAGATTTAAAGGAGGGAAGGAAAAATTAGGTAAACTAGGTTATAAGTAATAAAATAGCTAATAATTCATTGAATGCTTATTCTCTGCTGATCACTTGACATGTGTTTTCCCATCTCAGCTGCATGAAAACCTAATGGGGTTAAGTACTCTAATTTTCACTTCACAGATGAGAAAACAGGCACAGGGAGGTTAGATAACTTCCCTACGTTCGCACAGCTAAAGTAGTGGCGGATCTCACACCTGAACTCAGGTCTCTGCGAATTCAAAGCTCATGCTCTTTTCTACCACCTTGGAGCACTTTCTTGCACACAATGGATAGTTTGCTCTAGAATGTTTTCTCTTTTCCAGACCTGACTCGTCCCTGCTTGCCATCCTGAACCACTGTGGTCAAAGCATTATAGTCAGCCTAAAAAACATAGGTAAAGAATAAAATGTGCCCCTGTTCCCAAGGAGCTCATTCAAGAGCTTCCCCCTGAGCAACACTTAGAACCTAAAAGAATAAAAATTCTATTCCAGCCACAAGTTCTGATCTCAATCCAGACCAATGTAAATGCTTTCCTCTCAGCACCCTCATGGCCCCTATTACTGCATCCCTCACACTGCATTGTAAGTGTTCCTCAGGATATTGATCTTTCTTACCAAATCATAAAATCTTTTTAGGGTAAGCAGAAATTGTATTCACTTATAACACTATCTGACCCAGAGAAGGTATTCCATAAATGCTTATTGATGAGTAAGTGAAAAAACTCACTGATATCAAAGATAATGGCATCTTCAGAGAAACATCCATAATTCTAGAATGTTCTTTAATGGTGGGCAAATGATTTAAATGAACTAGCAGTTACTGACATTTGCTTACCTGAAGTCATTCACACTGATTTCCTCATTAACAGAATCATAACTTTAATATTCATTGTCAGTGAAGGTGAACTTAAATACTACACTGGATGGCTTCATGGAAAAGATTTTTTTTACTTTAAAAAGACACATAAATAGAAAGCAGTCCCTGTTTTTCCATCGGACCATATCATATGTGAGGCACATAGTTAGAATTGCTGTAGTCTTTCCACAAGGAAATCTCACCAGGAAAATACCATACTCAGGGTGCTTGGGTGGCTCAGTCGGTTAAGCCTCTGCCTTCAGCTCAGGTCATGATCTCAGGGTCCTGAGATCGAGCCCCATGTCAGGCTTCCCACTCAAGGAGGAGTCTGCTTCTCCCTTTCCCTCGGTTCCCACTGCTTATTCTCTCTTTCTCCTCTCAAATAAATAAAATCTTAAAAATAAACAAACCCTAAGGACAACAGAACCTGGCTCCTTGCTGATGATGCTGAGGCAGGGCATGAGACCCTCTTGGAATGATGTCAAGAATGTGAGATACACTTTTCCCCTTACTATTTATGTCATTTGGAGTTTAGTTTTTCGTTACTTGCAAGTAAAAGTCAACTTGCTTCCTTCAAAATCTGTGGCCAGATCATAACTCCGTAGGTAAGGACTGGTTTTATGTCGGTGGTTTTCTCCAACTATGAGCAACAATTTGCTTATTTATAAAATGAGGAAAATAATACTTTTCTCACTAGGTTCTGAGTTGCTAGATCTTAAAAACAACTTTTCTATGATGAACAATCCTCTTCCTTTCCTCTTCCTCCTCCTCATTAATATCATCATTATCATAGTTTGTCATTCTCTTTAGTTCCCAGAAATAACAACAACAACAAAAAAGATTTTAGCACGTCAAATATTAGAGAAAACAGTATTTTATATCTGCACAGAATACAATAATCTACACAGAATGTTTAAAACAAGATCTAAATAGGGTGCCTGTGTGGCTCAATCAGTTAAATGTCTGTCTTTGGCTCAGGTCATGACCCTGAGGTCCTGGGATTGACCCCTGCACTGGGCTCCCTCTTTAGCAGGGAGTTTGCTTCTCCCTCTGCCTCTGCCCCTCTCCCCAGCTTGTGCTCTTTCTTGTGCTCTCTCTCAAATAAATAAATAAAGGATCTTTTAAAAAAAATTTTTTTAAATCTTCTAAACCTATGGCAGAGAACTGCTAGTTGTCCCTCTACAACCATTCTCTTCCTTTTTCTTGATAAGAAAAACCCTGATTTTGAGCTGCACACCTTGGTCATTCAGAATGAAGACTCCATTTCCCAGCTTCCCTTGCAGGCAGGCATGTAATTTAAGTTCCGGTCAGTAGGATATAAACAAAAGTGTCAACTGTCTAATTCTGTGAACCTCCTTGAAAGACAGATGGTATGTCTCTCTTCGCTCTTCCCTTCTTCTTTATGCTTTACTCCAGTAGCTGCCTAGGTTGCAAACATGGTGGCTGAAATTCCTACTATCCTAAAACACGAGGGCGAAGGTTATCCCTAAGGGAGGCAGAGCAATGAGCTAGAAGGAATGTGGGCCCCTGGAAGCTCTGTGCGGGAAGAACCACTATACCAGCCCTGACCATTTCCTTTCCAGAGAGGGCAAGCCAGGCTTCAAGGAGTGACAAGAATCAGTGGTGAAGTCAGATATGCCAGATCTCACAGTTACAACTCCTTTTCTGTTGTTGTTGGTTTTGTTGTTGTCATTTCCTACAGCACCTCTAAGAGTTCTTCTCTCTCTCTCTCTCTCTCCCTCTCTCTAGTCAGCCTCACCCAGGCTCAATGTCTTGCTGACCCAGAGGCACAGCCCAGCCTCTGTCTCTGAAAGTGGTCCCCAGATGGAAATTTCCTCTACAGATCCAAGGGCCTTCTTCAAGCCAGCTCTCCTTCTAAGTGTCTCCTGGTACCTACCTGCTTTGGTAAGATTCATGTAAATAAACCCATTTGGGGGGCAATATCTGCCCTTCCATGTCCCAAGTTTCTCCCTAGTATACCAGGTTTTGCAGCTAAAAGGACTATAGAGGAGCTTATGACTTTTTAGAAAGTCAGTATAAAAGCAGGAAATGACCATGACAACAATAATTGGGATTGAATGCTATTTAGAAAGGAAACAGCTGGTGTTACATTAATAAAAAAAAGAAAGCCATTTTTGTGAATCTCTCCTCTGTCCTCTCATCCCCGGGCCTGGGCATAACACAGGGCAATTCATTTGGTCATGGTGTTTCTTTTATTTTACATTTTTAGCTTTTGGCTGAGCTACTGAACAGATAAGGAAATGGACAAGCACTTACAATATGCAATCATATCACATTATATGCTTTAATGGGATGTGAATACAAAGCCAAAATCCTA
The DNA here is from genome assembly GCA_004024625.1 of Mellivora capensis. NCBI lineage: Eukaryota > Metazoa > Chordata > Mammalia > Carnivora > Mustelidae > Mellivora > Mellivora capensis. The sequence continues at coordinate 45,433 of PISX010012892.1, forward strand.
TTGTCAGAATTAGCAGTAGAGAAAAAAGCTTGAGCTTTGGGGGGGGAGGGCGCTAATGATTTTGGCCAGGATACAGACAGACATAGGTGTGTTTTAAAAGAAGAGGAAGAAGCCCTGTGTTTACTCAGAAAGACAATTTTTCTAAAGAAATAAGGCTTCCAGAGTCCAATACATGTTCCAGAGAGGCACTTGCTAGAGTGAACAAAGATCTTCCAATTTGTAACAACTTTAAAGGATGTGAAAAAGCTGCCTAGAGGAGTCTCACTTCAGACCTGAAGACATACCCAAACTGAAAGTGAAAGGATGAAAAAAAGATAATCCATACTAATAGAAGCAGGGAAAAAGCCAAGGTTGTGATATTTATATCAGATAATATTGACTTTAAAACAAAGACTGTCAGAAGAGACAAAGAAGGACACTACATACTCATAAAAGGGTCCATACAACAAGAGCATGTAACAATTGTGCATATCTATGCACTCAACATTGGGCAACCTAAATATATAAAGCAAGTATCAACAGACCTAAAAGGAGAAAATGAGAGTAAGACAATACTTTAACACACTGTTTACATCAATAGATAGATTATCTATGCAGAAAATCAATAACAAAACAGTGTCTTTGAATGACACGTTAGACAAGATGGATTTAGCAGATGTATGCAGTACACGCCATCCAAAAACAACAGAACACACTTTTTTTTTAATGTGCATGGAAAATCCTCCAGGATAGATCACATGGTAGGGCACAAAACAAGTCTCGATAACTTTAACAAAACTGAAATCATAATGATATGATTTCATCTTTTTGGACCAAAATGATATGAAACTAGAAATTAATCATAAGGAAAAAACTAGAAAAAATACAAACACATGCTGCAAAATAGCCAATGGGTCAGTGAAGAAATCAAAGATGAAATAAAGGATGCTAACAAAAAGACAGAAGATCAAAAAACAATGGGTTCAATCCTGAACACCTAGTTGAAAGTTTCCATATACATGTAAAAAAGAGCTAAAGAAAATCAACAATCATTAGGGGTACCCGGCTGGCTCAGTGGGTGAAGCACTTGACTCTTGATCTTGGGGTTGTATGTTCAAGCCCCATGTTGGGTGCAGAGATTACTTAAAATAAAATCTTTTTTAAAAAGAAAATTAACAATGATTACTTATAAAATAATCTGAAAAACTACCAAATACAGATACTTGAGGTCCATGCAGCAGTTTTCTAAAAGCTTTGTTGTTCTGTGAAGTGTGAGGTACCCACAGGAGAACCACCTAATCACTACTATCTACAGGGGGGGATGTAGGATCTAAGTGTAGCCACTGATTAAGTCCTGCTTCCTTAGTAGAAGAACTGGAGATTAGTCGTCGGGATCCACTGTTCAGTCTTGAGTTTGTTACTCATAAAACTCCATTATTGTGTTAATAATAGCTAATATTCATGGAGTTCTTACTGTAGACTGACACTGTTCTAAGCATTATCCATATATTTCCTCATTTAATCCTTAATGAGAGAGGTGCTATCATGCTCTCATTTAGCGGACGAGACCCTGATCAGGGAACCAGCCCAAGATCACAGCCAGAGTAGAGGAGTCAGAATTCAAACTTGGATAAGCTGAACGTAGAAGCCAATGAAAGAAAGTACCATTTTCCATCTTGTGCATGAGCTCATTTGAGTACATTCGCAGGCATACGTGTTTGCACTCCTTAACTTATGTTCTCTCTCCTTCCTACTCCTAAATATAGGTAGTAGAATCTGTGCAAGACAATCTGTAGGCTAGGTCGTAGTCAATGATTTGAAAACACTCTCCCAATCTATCATTAACATCAGATTAAAGTCATGAATTTCTCTAAATCTAACAGAATACCTTACACAGAAAATATTTATAGAGTTTGTTGATTGAATCAATGAAGTTTGATAGGGAAAAAAAAAAAAAAGGAGGCAGAAGAGAAGATGAACTCCATCAGTCATATCCAGAACCCTGCAGTGTGCTTGGCATGCAGCAGGTACTAAAACAATGTTGTCTGAAAAATGGCAAAGTGGAAGGTAGGCAAAGAGAGAGGAAGAAGATGGAAGAACAAAAGAAGGAAAGAGGGAGAGGTCAAGAGAGATGGAGGGAAGGGAGGAAAGAGAGGAGTAGAGAGGAGAGGATGGGAAAGGACAGATGAATCCATGAGCATATTATACAAGGATCATAGGCAAGCGCCGCCATTCCAAGTCCAATGTCACTGTCAGTTACTGGTAAACAGCAGAGGATTGGCAGGGGTGTGAGGGGTAACAAGCAGGGCACCTTGAGCTCTCAGCCAGGTCCTGAGTTCTCCGTGCAGAACCGCACCCCAGTGCCCTCTAGCTTCCATCCCTCTGCAGCCACTGGGTCCCAAATTGCTGCAGTTACTTCTCCCTTCTGGAAGGAGAAAAAAAAAATCATGCTTTGGAGAACAACTGCATCCAATCTTGGTTATTTGGTTTGGGAAAGAATGACAGTCCTCCCAGCTCCACCTAATAAGGGGGAAGGGACTTAAGATTTTCAGTGTATCTTACCCCATCATGGCCCTGGTGAGTCAATGGATCAGAGATGGTACAGACCCAAAACAAAATCAAGATTCAAGGAGATATTTTGTTTTTGTTTTCTGGAAAAGCTTTGTCTCATAGATAGGAAAAAGAAAGAAAGGAAGGAAGGAAGAAGAAAAAAAGAAAGAAAGAAAGATTAAGGAAGAAACCCTTCAACCTCATAGACAAGACTCTATAGGAGCGAGAAGTCTGGAATCCTACAGGTATTTGCTCCCCCAAAAGAGAAGGCTTGGAGAGCCAGAGCAGGGAGCGTGAGGATAAGAGTGCTACCTTCTGAGGCAGAGCTGACAGCAATATCCAGGTCAAGTGGACCTTTCATTTGAGCTGCTGGATTGAGGTTCACCTGCAGCCACCTCTCTTTTAGTCATATGTGCCAACACATTCCCTTTATTACTCGGGCCCCAGCTCACCTAGTTTTTCTCTCATTTGTAGCACAAAGATCCTGACTGATAGACTCTCTCTGTGAGCACTGAATAGAGATCTTGCATTCTTACATAAAGACACCAGCTCATCAAAGAGTTCTCCTGCATACTAGGCTATAAATGCCTGATGCAATGCAGCACTCTAAAAGAACCCAGAATTCCAAATGACAAATTGAAACCCCAGGCAGAAACCCGATCAGGGGCAAGATGAATGGCAGCTCAGATCTGGATTCCACTCTCACTGTACAGGGCACAATGACAGGGGCTGACAAGATTTCTTGTCTTTTTTTTTTCTTTTTTCCGACGCACGGACATCTTATACCCAACTCCTGACACTTCATTTACTAAAAGAACCCATTACAGCTAATCGGTATATTTTATGTTTCTGGTTATCAATGTTGTCTGTCTGAGATTAAAAACTCTTAGGGAGAAGGAACTGTATCTGCTTAACCCACTTTATAGAGAATGTAACAGAGAAAAGCCGATGAAACCTGATCAGAGTTTTCTCATGTGGCCACTGCTTATCTTACTACTTCAAGCAGATCCTGAGGCAAGGGTATAAAATTCAAGCCTTACCTTGAACTCCAGTCAACATTTTCCTGGAAGTCTTAAGTTAAAGCCAGGGATTGCTTCTTCCAGAGCTTTATGAAACAGTAGTAATGTTCAGCGTTGAAATTTACAAGGCCATCTTGGGGTTGAAATCAATTATCCTTGTCTGATGTCATCTACCACTTTTTGGGCAACAGACGTTCCCCTAACAACACACCCCAACCCGCACAAATGACTTACACTCAAGGTACAATCAGAATGCCTTCCTGCTCTCAACAATTAGGATCAGTAAAGAAATTATTAGATTTGGAATTAGACAGTCTGATACCCATCTTCACTGCTTCTTTTTTGATGCGTGACCTTAGGCAAATTGCTTAACCTTTCAAAATGATCTCTCTCTTATAAATAAAGTGTCAATGATAGCACCTGACAAATACTTCTGAGGCTTTGGTAAAAACTGAACAAGGTACTATAATAGATTGCATTGTAAATAAAAATGCATTTATCCCCTTATCCTTTGCTGAGCTGACAAAATTTGGGGCATCTCCTTGATTCACCCTGTGCATCTATCTTAAGTACTATTGTTCCATTAGCTTGATGGGTAAAGTAAAACTGATGATATTTAGCGATCCATTTAAGTGGTATTCCAATAGGCCCAGCTTAATACTAACCTCTGAGGTTGGAGGTTAAAATCTATTTTTTTTCAAGATTTTATTTATTTATTTGTCAGAGAGAGAGTGAGAAAGCGAGCACAGGCAGACAGAGTGGCAGGCAGAGGCAGAGGGAGAAGCAGGCTCCCTGCCGAGCAAGGAGCCCGATGTGGGACTCGATCCCAGGACGCTGGGATCATGACCTGAGCCGAAGGCAGCCGTCTAACCAACTGAGCCACCCAGGCGTCCCGGTTAAAATCTATTTTAAAACTTTTTTTTTTTTTTTGTTAGAGTAACAAAATTCATTTCAAAATCTAAACCACATACAAAAAGGACATGCCTTTTTCCTCCAAATTAACCTTCAGGCCTAGGATGATTTATCATTATCCCCTTCATTTAAAGTCATTGCTAAGTGCCAAATTTCTCTGGCAGCTTGGCAAAGCATATGGCTCAGAATTAAGCTGGGTTATCCTATCTTCCTTGTATCTTTTATGCCAATAAATATGACGAATGACCTTGAAATCTCAGACCCTCCAACTCTAAATGTAAGTTTAGTCTTTTCCAAAGAAGACAAGAATTGTAGGTAGTTATTGATATTGTGGCTCACCACAGAGAGAAAGGCAGTGGACAGAGATTCCAAAGGCCACTCAAGTCACCTGAACCTGGCCAGTCTATTAAACGACAGCCTTGACCCTGAGAACTAGAGTTGATTTCTGACCCCAACTGTAAGGGAAGACCCAAGGGAGGTGCTTTGTTTCGTTTTTAAATAAACCGGATTTGAGGACACCCGGGTGGCTCAGTGGGTTAAGCCTCTGCCTTTGGCTCAGTTCCTGGTCTCAGGATCCTGGGATTGAGCCCCGCATCAGGCTCTCTGCTTGGCAGGGAGCCTGCTTCCCCCTTTCTTTCTGCCTGCCTCTCTGCCTACTTGTGATCTCTCTCTCTCTCTCAAATAAATAAATAAAATATTTTTAAAAAATAGAATTTGATTATTTTTATCAATTTTATCAAGGTAAAATCTACATAAAATTCATCAATTGTACTGTTCTAAGAGTCTTGATCTATATGTACTTGTATAATGATGTATATACAATGATGTATATATAACTACCACCATAATTAAGATATATAGTTACTTTGTGTCTCTTTGTAGAAATGAATGGGACAAGGGGTGCCTGGGTGGCTCAGTCAGTTAAGCATCCGACTCCTGATTTCGGCTCACAGGTCATGATTTCAGGATTCTAGGACTAAGCCCTGGGTCTGACTCCACACTCAGAGGGGAGACTGCTTCCCCCTCTCCCTCTGCTCTTCCCTGCTGCTCATGATTTCTTCCACTCCCCCTCTCTCTAATAAATAAATAAAATCTTAAAAAAAAGAAAGAAAGAAAGAAATCCCTGCTTAAAATGGTCTTTAATTCCCAAGCACCCAAGGCAGCCTTGAGGGGTTTCTTTCAGTACTAGCTGGGTCCACCAATGGTCAAGGTGACCTGCCAAAGGCCAAAGCGGGACCAAGAAGTAGAAGGGCTGAGGATAAGATGCTGGAGACCCTTGGCAATGACCATGCCTTTCTAGAGATGAAGCCAAAGAATGGCAGAGTCCTCACAAATGCAACAGGCAAGAGAGAGCCGAATTCTAAAAATGGCTTGTCTTTCACTTTACGTGGGAGGGTGATGATGGCCACATATTTTGGAACTCAGGTCACCTAATGCTTATACAAAAATTTTTTCTGACCAACTCTAACAGCAAAAACCAAAGATGGCTCTGAACAAAAGATGGTTTATCCGACATCTCCAAAGCCCTTGCAGCTTCTAGCCCTAAAATGTTAACAATTTGTTTTTCCCTTTAGCCAATTAATTCATAAATGCCCTCTACTAAATGTACACATGTTATCATGTGTTTATCAGACATCAGCTCTTCAAAACACCAAGTAATGGGCTTCAATCATTGTTTGCCCCCTTTCCAGTAAGTGAACAGCAAAAACATACAAGAAGGTAATACGAGGCATCCTTTAAATGTCTTAGGGAAAAAAGATCCATTTCTCATGATACTCACTAGGGCAAGAAATAAATAATACTGCACTTAAGTTCAGGCTGTGGTGAGTTTTTAATTATTGAATAGGAAATAACACTATGTGGTTGCTTCCTTTTAGCTCACCTTGATAAAGTTGTAATCAATACCCCATATCATTACTAAAAATCTGACTTAAACTATAAATTTACCTAAATGTAAATGAAAACCATAAATTAGACACAGTTTTATTATAGTCAAAGAAGACTGTGTAATTATGCATCATTTATTTTCTTCTTATCATTCAGATACAACTTCTCGAGCCAACAGTTGATAGCATCAACAAGTCTACTTTGTATAAAATTCAAAAGGAGTATGTTGGTAGTTCACAGTACTTAACTTTGAGAATTCTGTGTTTAGATCTGTGGAGTTCTAGTTATTTTTTTCTTCCAAACAAAAGGTATCCAAAAGGGAAAAAAAGCCTATTCATTTAAGAAGTGCTTATTGAGAACTACTCTGTGCCAGGCACTGGTTAAAAACTCTGCCCTTCATGGCACTCACTGGACATGATTTTTCATGTCCATGTTTCATGTATTTTCAATGTGACATTTATGATAAAGTGATCTACGAAGAAACAGTTCCATACAGTGCTATGGGGTGGAGAGAACCCCCAAAAATCACCAAAGGAGGACTTACTAAGAAGGTGATGCTTGACTCAAGCCTGAAAAATAGGGAAAGACAACCATGGGATGGGTGGGGCAAAGGGAATACATTTCAGGGAGAGAGAGCAGCTTGTTCCAAGGCCCAGCAGCAAAAGAGACCATTGGATTTGGGGCCTCTCAGCACAACACATCTAGGGGGCAGGGTAAAAAATGTAGGCAGGAGTGAGATGTTCCTAATCAGAAAATTATGCATGCTTTAGAATCTGGACATGAGATCTCATTGTGGAGTTATGTGATGATAGCAACAGATTTTAAGCAAAGAAGTGAAAAGTACGGCTTTCTGCATGGGGTAGTCTAGAACATGAATGAAAAAGAGGTGGTCTGGAGGCAGGGAGATGGGTTAATTGACTATTGCAATAGTTCAAGCAAAAGATTATGAGAACCTGAACTAGCAAAGTAAAAGTAGGGTTGGGGAAGAAAGAATGGTTCAGGAAACATTTAAGTAGCCTTTCTGACAGAACTCAGTGATTAACAGTACCTTGGGAATAAGGAAAAAGTAGAAGTCTAGGATTATGCTAAGGTTTATAATATGGGTAATAGGTGATTCACTCAGATAGCATATATAAAATCAAAGAGCAATTTTCCGGGAAAATTGGAAAAGTTGTTATTTGTACATATTAAGCTTAAGTTGTCCACACAGAGTTGTATATTGACAGCAATCTGAATATAGAGCTTAGCAGTAAAATTTTGTGTCGAGAAAAAAAAGTGAAAATTAGAAGTGCTTAAGATTAACAAGGCTCTAATATATAAAATATGTAATGATCTCTGATAAGCCCATAAAAAAGAAGAAACCAAAATATAAAAGTAAGCAAAGGACAGGAATAGGCAATTAATAAAAAGGAAACCCCCAAATCCCTTAAGTATGTGAAGAAATGCTCAACCTCATTAGTAATATGAGATATGAAAATTTAAACCACAGCCGAAAATTGGACTGTTGAATAGAAGGGGGCAAACAAAGTATAACCAGAAGAACCAACACACTGGCCAATCTTTTTAGTAAGCCCTATCTGCTTAACTCCCAGTCTCATCCTCTCCCCTCTTTTTTGAACCTCAGGCATAGAGTTAACCATATTCGTCCGTGAACAATTTTTTTCATCATTTGTCCAGTGGAAGACCCATTTCAATCCATGGCCATCTCTGCCCTACTCTCTTCCTTTGGAGTCTAAACATCACAGATTGAGCTCCTGCTTCCGGTTGGGTTTGATCAAGAGGAGGCATCAGCAGGAGATCGGAGGGTGAAAAAAGAGAGGAGTTGGGGTATTTAATCCTCCCTGATGAGTTCCATTCCTGTCTGACAGCCCACCTTCTACCACTCCAGACCCTACTAGGCTATGGTTACCCTAATCCCTTCCTACTTTGACCCTTCAGTCCTGGAGGAACTAACAACTTTCTACTATTCTGTGTCCTGGGGTGCCTCTTCAACTCTTCTTGATTATTATTGCTTTCCTTAACTTCACCCATACTTCTGTTTTAAGTTATTAAGTTACTATTATTAAACTCTCTTTAGTAAACCCCTTTTCAGGGCACCATCTCTTTTCTGCCTTGACCCTGACTAAATCAGCTACAGAGACTTTCAGGGGAATAACTCCTATGATAAAGGGCTTTTTTCCTCTTTTTTTCTTTTATTTTTATACAGGGTCCACTTGAACATAGTTGTCTGCTGAAGCAAAAGAATTCCCATCATTCTGTAGCAGAAACAATGTATGGGAGACTAAGTAATTAGATATTAGCTCAGATCACTATCTCTTCCACTACTCTGGTAACATCATGACTGATCTTAGAGACAAAAGAGCACAGATCCAAAGGATACAGTAAAAACCAAGGTCACTGTAGATGAGTAGATACTTGCATACTTACAGCATTAACACTGTCTGGATTCCAACGCCCAGCTGCATATATTCAGGATAAAGCTACAGTACATATTTCGGGCTGGGGATTGGCAACAGATTGCTGTAGACTATATTCTGAAAAACAAGCTTTTTCACACGTATCATGGGCTATTTCTAATCCCCGCATCCTCACTGGGTCTAGCTGCATGTTTCTGATCTCTGGTCCTACCCATAACCTCCTCGGGAAGTCCTCGCCTGCCTGTCCCATCTAAGGACCCTGCTCCATATCTGACAATTTACTGCTCCAAGTTCATTTCCTATGAGCACGTGTTAAAATTTGTATCTATATTTTCTCTTTACTTCTCATTGTTTGTCTTCTCCATCAGACTCTAAGTTCCCCCACGGCAAGGGACCATGTCTAGGACACAAAAGGACCTTCATAAGTACTATTCTTGAGTGAGTAAATGGTGAACAGGGGTGGCACACATAGTCAACAGGAGGTAGAAAGGGATCAATTCCCTGCACCACCCGACTTGTGGGTGGTGGGCCTGACGTGGCCTCCCTTGCCGTCAAAACATACTTTTCAGATCTGGATCACTTGCAGTGTGCTCAAGGATGCTGCTAGCGTTGTGTGAGGCTGTGAATATCTCTAAGGAGAACGGCTCAAGTCTGCGTGTGTTTGCCTTGCTCTGCACAGCGCTCGGCACACTCCCAAGCACAGATGGGCTCCTCATAAATATTATTGAAGGATGATGACACAGAGGATTATTTAATACTTCTGCATGGGGTGGAACAGACCTCGGGGCACAGATACACTTTGAATGTGCTTTCCTTCTCAAATAATTTGAACCAAAACAATTTCAGCAACACAGATTCATCTGCAACTACAAATCAGACACAATCAGAATGACAAAGTTCCAAAAGAATGCCCTTTTCAAGGCTGAAACTGCATTATTCTGGGGAAAATGGAGTCCTTGTTTCAGTGACACTGTAAGAGTAGAAATTAAAGACACTCTAAGTCTTCCCTGAGGGAACAATGATTATCTGGGAACAATGAAATTTGGCCTGAATAATTCATCAGTTTCAAGGGTTCAGGTCCCTACCACCCCCCACAACCCAAATTCTGGAATCCCAAAATTTAGGCAAGGGCACCATTTAATGTGTCTCAACTACTCAGTTATCATCCTTCTGGGTTCTGGCACTTTTGGTCACATTTCAATGATTTTATTCATTTAAAAAAATGATAATAACCTACAAGGTAAACCATGATCAGGATAAGATTTTGAGGCTGTATTTATTTTACCTAAGAAAGCAGCTCATAAATTGTCCATCATGAGAATCCACCTGGGAGCTACGCAACAGAGAGATCAAATACCCACAGCAAATCACCACGTCAGAGCCCCAGCGGCTTCTGGAGCCCAACCAGAAAGCATGAATAATCCTTTTAAATGGTCACTTATGTATCAGAACAGGCCCTTTGTGAAATTTCTGAGCAAGGCCTCTGGTTTCCGACTGAAACCGAGTTTTATTGGGAGGGAGGGGACAAAGTGAAACGGGAAACGTCCGGGAGAAAAGAGGACAAATGGTTTTTGTTGTCAGAGTGAAACCTGCCTCTCCTGGCCAGGGTTTGGAAAGCTGCTGGCTATCACCCAGGAGAGTTGGGCAATCTTCTCCACAGTTTCTCAGGGACCATCTTCACCCAGTGGTAGTTACTACGCAGATGCAATTGTACTCTAGAAGACCCAGTTTCAAATCCTGGGTCACTTTCTGATTAGCTGTGCAACCTTGTACAAGTCACTTAACCTCTCTGATATATGGGTCAATGTCTTTAAGATGGTGAGAGTCAGGCCTCCCCAATGACCTGCTAAATTCATGCAAAGATCAAGTGAAATCAAATGCACACAAGGTCTTTCTAAATTATAAAATTCTATATTAGTGAAAAGTGTTATTATTAAATATGCTTCCATAATATTAAGTAACCCACATAGCAATAAGGATCCTATATGACCCTGAGTCCTCAGTGACTAAAGATAGTTCCATTTTTGCCTTGGTCTCCACAGTTTTACTAAATCTTTTTTTTTCTTTTTTAATGGAAGGATATAAGCAAAGGTAAATGGGGAAAAAAAGTGTGGAATATTACACCCTCCTCTTTGGTGCTCTTAGGCACTGAGGTTGGATTATACCATGAGCTTCTTATCAATATCCCCTGAGGGAGAGATATAAAGTTGGGGGGGGGCATCCAAAAGATTCTTCCCAGTGAAAGAATCCAAAGTCAAGTTATAAAAATCAGTTGCATTTCTAATTGCTAGGAACAAACAACTGGAAAATTAAATTTATAAAACTATTCCACTTACTTTTTTTAAAGATTTCATTTATTTATTTATTTGACAGATGGAGATCACAAGTAGGCAGAGAAGCAGGCAAAGAGAGAGGAGGAAGCAGGCTCCCTGCCAAGCAGAGAGCCCAATGCGGGGATCTATCCCAGGACCCTGGAATCATGACCTGAGCCGAAGGCAGAGGCTTTAACCCACTGAGCCACCCAGGTGCCCCAAAACTATCTCACTTATAATAACTTCAGAAACATAGATACTCAGAGATAAATTTAACAAAAATTGTGTGAGACCACTACAGTAAGCCACAAAGCATACGTAAGAGAAATTAAACTACAAAATATATAAGAGAAAGTAAAGAAAACTAAAATGAAGCGATAAAACACATTTGTCAACTGGAGATCTCAATATTACTAAAATGCAATTCTCCCCAAATTATTCTATAGATTTATCCAATCCCAATCAAAACTATAACAATTGCTAATCATTGACAAGTTGATTCTAAAATGTATATAGAAATACAAAAAAGCTAAGATGTATCATTTTTTTTAATTTGACCAAGAAGAAAAAAACACTTGGGGAATTCATTTGATTTCAATACTTATTTAAAAGTTTAATAATCAAGCATAATCTTGGGACGCCTGGGTGGCTCAGTTGGTTAAGCAGCTGCCTTCGGCTCAGGTCATGATCCCAGCATCCTGGGATCGAGTCCCACATCAGGCTCCTTGCTCGGCAGGGAGCCTGCTTCTCCCTCTGCCTCTGCCTGCCACTCTGTCTGCCTGTGCTTGCTTGCTCTCTCTCCCTCTCTCTCTGACAAATAAATTAAAAAAAAAAAAATCAAGCATAATCTTGGCCTAAGAATAGGTGTAAAGATCAATGAGAGAAAATAGGGAATTCTAAAATAGACCCAAACAGAAACGATCAATTTATCTTTAACAAAAGCACCAAGAGGAAAGAAAATTATTTTTGATGAACACACACAAAACTTAATTCAAAATCATCATAGACTGAAATGTGAAAATTAAAACTACAACAAACTTAGAAGAAAACATAGGGAAAACATCTTTCTGACCTTTGGGCAAGCAGAAATTTCTTGCAGAGGACAAAAAGTATATACTAACTGTACAGGAAAATATTAATGAACTAACTTCATCAAAATGTAAAACTTCTGCTCATCAAAAACTTCTACTAACGAATAAGAGCAAGATGGCGGAGAAGTAGCAGCTGAGACGACATCAGGTAGCAGGAGATCAGCTAGATAGTTTATCAAAACATTGCGAACACCTACAAATCCAACGGGAGATCGAAGAGAGGAAGAACAGCAATTCTGGAAACAGGAAATCGACCACTTTCTGGAAGGTAGGACTGGCGGAGAACTGAATCGAAAGCGACGGGAGGATAGACCGCGGGGGAGGGGCCGGCTCCCGGCCAGCGGCGGAGCCACGGAGCACTAAATCGGGACTTTTAAAAGTCTGCTCCACGGAGGGACATCGCTCCAGAGGCTAAACCGGGGTGAAGCCCACGCGGAGTCAGCGTGGCCCCAGGTCCCGCAGGGTCACAGAAGGGTGTCTGAGTGTCACAGAGCTAGCAGGTATCGGAGCGGGAAGCCGGCCACAGAGACAGAGCCGAGGAGTGAGCTCTCAGCTCGGGGTTACCTTGAACCGGTCGCAGGCTGGGTGAGCTCGGAGCACGGCCAGAGGCGAGGGATATGGGAGTAGCCAGGGCTTTTCTCTGAGGAGTGGAGCCCCGAATCTCAGCCTTTCCGGGCCGGGGACTAGGAGGCCGCCATTTTCATTCCGGTCCTCCAGACTCTACGGAAAGCGCTCAGGGAACAAAAGCTCCCGAAAGCGAAACCGAGCGGATTACTCAGCCCGGCCCCTGGGAAGGGCGGTGCAGCTCTGCCTCGGGCAAAGACACTTGAGAATCACTACAATAGGCCCCTCCCCCAGAAGATCAACAAGAAATCCAGCCAAGACCAAGTTCACCTAACAAGGAGAGCAGCAGAACTCCAGAGGAGGAGAAAGCAATGCGCGGAATTCATGGCTTTCTCCCCATGATTCTTTAGTCTTGAAGTTAATTCAATTTTTTCTTTAAAGGGCATTTTCCTAGGGTCTTTGCCACCCTTTTAGTATTTTATTTGCTCCTTCATATAATCTTATCAGGAGAAAATGACAAGGCGGAAAAACTCACCACAAAAAGAACAAGAGACAGTACCAAAGGCTAGGGACCTAATCAATACAGACATTGGGAATATGTCAGATCTAGAGTTCAGAATGACAATTCTCAAGGTTCTAGCCGGGCTTGAAAAAGGCATAGAAGATATTAGAGAAACCCTCTCTGGAGATATAAAAGCCCTTTCTGGAGAAATAAAAGAACTAAAATCTAACCAAGT
>PISX010012893.1:0-58817 GCA_004024625.1 Mellivora capensis
AAAAAAAAAACAATATATGGGATAATATATGCAAGACATTTTTTCAAATAGTGATCTCAGAATAATTTGCCTTTGGTTTAAATCTTTCCTAGTATAGTCCATGAAACATTGCTCAGTCATCCCCAGAGTGAGTGGTCCAGAGTAGACCATGACAGGTGATCGAGCTGATTAGCTTCTTTCTTTCAGGTTTATTTTTCCGAGGCTGAGGACTGGGTTCTTTTTCTTTGCCATGTATTTATAATATCAGCCCTTAAATATATGTAAGACGTATATGCAGAAAACTATAAAACTTCACAGGAAGTCATTAAAGAAGTACTAAATAGAAGGAACAATATCCCTTAGTCATGGATAGGAAATCTTAAAGATGCCAGTTTTCCCCAAATGTATGTAGAGATACATGCACCTTGAATCAAAGTCCCCTTCTGGGACAAGATTGCTTATAAAATTTACATGGAAATGTAAAGGGTCAGGATAGCCAACTTATTTCTGAAGGAGAAAATGAGGTTGAAGACTTTGACACAGCCCTAATAGATATCAAGATATATTGTATTATTTAGGTAATGTACAGTTAGTGCAGGTGTAGACATGTCAACCAGTGGAACAGAAGAAAGAACCCCAAAATAGGTAATTGCTTTTATAGAACTCTGACATATGATAGTGGTGGCATTATAAATCAGTGGAGAAATGAGGGTCTGTTTATTAATTGGAGGCAGGAAATTGATTATCAGTTTGGGGAAAAAATTAAAGTCCTTGTTAGATGAATTAAAGACTTACATGTGAAATGAAAAACGTGGAAGCTTTCAGAAGAGAAAAATAGCTTAATATCTCTCTGGCTTGGTATGAATAGATTCCAACTTGGAATCTGTAAAGGTATTTCAGATAAGATACAAAAACCTCAAACAGTGAAAGAAAAGAAAAATTTTTACCACGTTAAAGGAAGAATTTCTGTTCATTAAAGGATATTTTAAAGAAAATTGAAAAGAAGCCCCAGAATGGGGGAAAATAATATGAAGCAGTTGTAACTGATCAAGAATTTATATCTAGAATATATATATATATATAAATCTCTTAAAAAGCAAAAGGAAAAAAAAAGAAAAATAGAAAATGATAGTACTTCAGAGAAGAAGGTATATATAGGGAAGCGGTGAAAATGAGTGAACTACAGCCACATGTAACATTATTGGTGGAACTTCAGTGTCAGAACATTGAATGAATAAATCCAAAGATTAAAAGTAGCGTGATATTGTTTAATCAGAAATCAAATAAAATTTAGGAGAATGATAGACAAAATTTACGAAGGAGATTATTGGAGACTTATAGTCAAGGGGAGTGCCTGGGTGGCTCAGTTGGGTAAGCATCTGCCTTTGGCTCACGTTGTGATCTCGAGGTCCTGATTGAGCCCCACATGGGGTTCTCCCTAACCCTGCTTGTGCTCTCTTTCAATAAAGAAAATCTTTAAAAAAAAAAAAAGTCAAGGGATTTAGATATGGAAGGAGCACATATGTAGATGTGTTATTGGTGTATGGTTCTTAGGAAAATTGATGCGTATGTGTTTGTTAGGAAATTTAAGAATAAATCAGTTTAACAGGAAAGCCATATCAGAGACTAATAATAATTGAGTGTCATGAACAAAAGATTATAATTAACCTGCATCCAAGGTTCAAGATAAATTATTTATGCAAATGAACACATTTGTACATATTGTATGGGGATACAAATCAAAATCAAGGTGATGGGGTGATCTGGGAATCTTATATTTCTTATGGTGACTGACATGAATAGGGGTTCATCCAGATTTTCCCAAAGTAGATTCTTATGGTAACATGGTATAGAGATCTGGCCAAGGACATTTAGAGTTCCCACATTCATGCATCAGTGAACATGTGAAGAGCTTTGCCCCTGGTTGTCATGCTCTTCGCCAGAGGAAGAGTTGTAGTACCCAAAACATGCACTTGTGAACCACTTTGTTTTCCCCTTTTTTAATGGGAAGAGTATAGTGAAGTAACATCGTAGGGATAACATTAGGAACATCAAAAAAAGATTTGAAAAGCAGAAAAAAAAATCAGGACTTCGTAGATATAGCTTTGGGGGCATTGGATGAGTTTCTGAGATATTGGAAACACCATACTCTTGCTATAAATAGTCTTCCTGAAAGAAGGCTCTGTGGTCCCACACCAGATTGAATCCTTTTAATCTGGCTATCGATTGTTATGAAAATTCCAAATATAAGTTACTTTTATACATATTTTTTAAAGATTTTATTTATTTGAGAGAGAGAGCATGAGCAGGGGGGAGGGGCAGAGGGAGAAGGAAAAGCAGACTCCCCACTGAGCAGGTAGCTGGATGCAGGGCTTCATCCCCGGACCTTATGACCTGAGCCTTAGGCAGATACTTAACCAACTGAGCCACCTAGGCGCCCCCTTTTTATACATACACAGAGTTCTGTGTTTCAGATGTGGCAAAATCAGTTGTGTTTCTCCCGATACTGTACCAGAGTTTTGGAGTGAGTGATTTAAGCAAAAAGGAACAGGTTTACTGTTACCCCGCCACATCACATCACTGTATTTTCCATATCCAAATACTCTGTTAGGTGGGAGAAAAGGTATGGTTGGACTTCCAGGTAACAGCAGAGATTTGTGCCTGATCTTGAAAATGCTAATAAAGTATGTTGAAGCTGGGCCAAGCAAAAGATTATGCAACTGCTGTTTTAGACCATGGGCTATCTATCTAAAATATGAAAACAAAAGACTCCTTAAAATATTTTGTTTTCAAGAAGGAGGAATACTGCTCAGATATATTTCTGGTAGAGATTATCTGAAAATAATCTGCATCTTGGAGTCCATGAAAAAATAAATTCCAATGTGAATCCCAGTTGTACTCTTTGTAATACTCTATATAAAGAGTAGTGCATTTGGCATCAGAATTGTCTTTATCTCCAGAACCAGACTGAGACACTGAAAAACAGGATGTCTTTGTGGGTGGATGACTGAGAGAGTATTAGTATGTTCTGCTTCTTGCTAATCCTGTGATCAACTTTGAATCTCTGTCTCCTTCTCTCTAAATTAATCTTCAGATTTTCTGTTACCCTCATAGAATTAGATGAGCTTTTTATAGGTGGACATATTTTGTATCCTAAAAAATAACATTTTATGACATAAAGTGAAGTTTATTACATCATAATGAAATAGAAACTTCGTATATTTAAAGAAAAAAAATACTTTTTTCCAGAGTCTTTGAAATACTTAAAAACATATTTTCTGAATTTTTTCATTAATATTTTTAAAATACCCTTTCTTAACTCAAGGATAATTGACATACAGTGTTAACATTAAATATGTTTCACATGTACAATATAATGACTCCACAGTTCTGTACATTCCTCAGTGCTCAAGATAACTATTCTCTTAATTCCTTCTATTTCACCCATCCATTTCCCCTCTAGCAACCCCTAGTTTGTTCTCTATATTGAAGAGTCTGGTTTTGGTTTGTTTGTTTGTTTGTTTGTTTTGTTTTGGTCTGTTGGTTGTTTGGTCTTTTAGTTTGTTTTGGTCTCTTTTTTCCTTTATTTGTTTAGTTTCTTAAATCCCACACATGAGTGAAATCATATGATACTTTGTCTTTCTCTTATTTGATTTATTTCACTTAGCATTATACTCTCTGGGTCCATCCATGTTGTTGCAGATGGTAAGAACTCATATATATATATATACATACACACACCACATCTTCTTTATCCATTCATCTGTCAAGGAACTTTGGGTTGCTTCCATATTCAAATACTGTAAATAATGCTGCAATAAACATGTTTAAGGAGTGCATATATCTTTTCAAATATTTTTTTCATTTTCATTGGTTTAATGCCCAGTAGTGGAATTACTTGGATCATATGATAATTTGATTGTTAATATTTTGAGGAACTTTCATACCATGTTCCACAGTGGCTGCACCAATTTACATTCCCACCAATAGTGCATGAGGATTCCTTTTTCTCCACATCCTTGCCAACACAAAATACCAATAGCATCTTTAACAGAACTAGAACTAATAGTCCTAAAATTTGTATAGAACCACAAAAGACCCCAAATAGTCAAAGTATTCTTGAAAAAGAAGAACAAAGCTGGAGGCATCACTATCCCAGATTTCAAGATACACTACAAAGCTGTATTAATCGAAACAGTATGTTACTGGCACAAAAATAGGCAGATAGTTAATGGAACAGAAGAGGCCATAAATAAGCCTGTGCTTGTATGGTCAATTAATCTATGACAGAGGAGGCAAGAATATACAGTGGAGAAAAAGATAGTCTCTTCAACAACTGGTATTGGGAAAACTGGACAGCTACATGCAAAAGAATGAAATTGTACCACTTTCTTATACCATACACAAAAATAAACTCAAAATTAATTAAATGTGAGACATGAAACCATAAAATTCCTAGAAGAAAATATAGGCAGTTATTTCTTTTGCATCTGCTGTAGGAATACTTTTCTAGATATGTCTCCTTGGCAAGGGAAACAAGTACAAAATTAAATTTTTTGGACTACACCGAAATAAAAGGTTTCTATACATCATCAAAATAAAAGACAATCTATTGAATGGGAGAATATATTTATAAATTATATATCTAAGGAGTTAATTTCCAAAATATATAAAGAACTTACACAACTCAACACCAAAAAAAAGTCAAATTTGAAAATGGGCAGAGGACCTGAATAGACCTTTTTCCAAAGAAGACATGCAGATGACCAACATGAAAAGGTGCTCAAACATCACTATTCATCTGGGAAATGCAAATTAAAACCACAGTGAGGTATCACTTTACACCTGTCAGAATGGCTAAAATCAAAAACACAAGAAATAACAAGTAGTTAATACTGTTTTGGGTAATTGACCTTACTTCTCTTTTATTCCCCTAGATTGTCTCCATTTTCCTCAAAGGACACTCACTGCAAATCTACCCCCATAAGCTTCCTAAAACAGTGCAGTTGATTGTTCATCAGCTGTGTGAGGTAGCACTGATCAGCAGGATCAAAGAAAAAGTGTCTTGTTAAAAATCCAAAAGTGTGAATCACAGTTTTATTGTTAGGACTAGCAAAGAAAGATTGTTGCTGAAACCACAAAATTCAGTATTTATCTCTTAATGATTATGCAAGAATGATCTTTATCTTTGAAGAGGCAGGGGACAGTGTATTAAAGTATTTGGACATTTGAGCTGGATATGAATATGTAATTATTTTAACTTAGGAAAGTGATCAACAAAATCGTGCAACCATTTAAAATAGTGAAAGGTGCCTGGGTGACTCAGTTGGTTAAGTGTCTGCCTTCAGCTCCGGTTTTGATCCCGGGGTCCTGGGATCAAGCCCTGCATGGCATCAGGCTCCTTGCTCAGCAGGGAGCCTGCTTCTCCCTCTGCCTGCTGCTCCCCCTGCTTGTGCTCTCCTCTCTCTCTGTCAAATAAATAAATAAAATCTTAAAATTAAAGAATAAAATAGTGAAGATGAGAAATAATGTATTATAATTTGCTACTTAATGATTTTGTGTACATACAAAGGATATTATGATTTTTAAATAGTGGATTTGGTTGCCCCCCCCTTTTTTAAAGATTTATTTATTTATGTTTAGAGATGGAGAGCACAAGTGGGAAGAGCACAGGGATAGGAAGAGAAAATCTCCAGCAGACTGTGCTGAGCACAGAGCCTGATGCAGAGCTTGATCTCATGGTGCTGAGATCACCATCTGAGCTAAAATCTAAGAGTTGGTCGCTTGACTGACTACACCACCCAGGCACCTCTGGGTTTATAATAGACATGTCTGATTTTGTTTTATTTATACACTACCAGAGTATAATTGAAGAAGGTATAACTCTGAAATTTAAATTTATAATAAATACAGCTTCAATTCTTTAATATAATAAAATGGAATTTGGGAATAACTTAGACTTTTCTGTTTGTTTTTTAGCTACTAAGTCGAAAAGACAAAACTACCTTTGAAAAATTAGAATATGTAATGAGTAAAGAAGATAATTACAAAAGACTAAGAGACTATATAAGTAGCTTAAAGATGACGCCTTGCATTCCCTATTTAGGTGAGTAATACCACTGTGTGTTCATTATGCCCAGTTGTTCTGTCTTGATTAATCAGTAATTTATATAAAATTCAAGGTATTTTAAAAATGTGTGTATATCCTTTAAAGAAATTACTGCAAGATTGTTAAGTTAAAAAAATTGACTAAAGAAATATGTTACCTTGTTACCTGGGATGTATTTTCATATTAAATTAGCTTTTGCCCTTAAGGTTTTTCATAGTATCATTTTATCATAAAGATGGACCGTGGGGGAAAAAAAATAAAAAATAAAGATGGACCATGGAAAAATAATACATTTTAGCTCTTTTCGTAATGCTTTTAAAAGAGTGAAAGTGTGCAGTGAATTTTTTAATGCCACAAAAACATTTAACATTAAAGAAATTTATCTAAAGATTTATTGAATTTACTTTCAATATCATGAATATATATAGTTATTATATATGTATAGTTGGCAGATCTCTTAGGGTAAATTATGAAAAGCAGTCTTAGTGAATGTTGGTATCGTTGCTTCCCTGGGGAATAAGTTATTTAGCTGTGAAAATTTAGCTAGGTGCTGAGACACCCAAGTATGTATTTTATATATCATTTCACTACGAATTTTTCTCCTTATGTATATTTTACAATGTTTATAAATTCCAGGAAGTATTTAACCAATAATATTACAAGATTATTTTCAACAAAAAAGGAATAATGCTTTGTTATGTGTTTCAATGAAAAGTCTCAAACTCTCCATTTTAAAATATGTGTAAATTTAAATACAGAAAATACTCTATGTGATAAGATGCTTCGCATATATTAAGATAAATTGGTTTGATCCTGTGCAGAGAGTAATCAAATGATAGAGTTGTTTCTTTCTAGTAACCTTTTTGCCCTCTGTCTCCATTGTCTTCATGTAATTACTCACACTGGGTTTCACAGTAACTATTTTTTTTCTTTTTAAATTTTTATTTTTTATAAACATATTTTTATCCCCAGGGGTACATGTCTGTGAATCGCCAGGTTTACACACTTCACAGCACTAACCATAGCACATACCCTCCCCAATGTCCATTACCCCACCCCCCCTTTTCCAACCCCCTCCCCCCAGCAACCCTGTTTGTTTTGTGAGATTAAGAGTCACTTATGGTTTGTCTCCCTCCCAATCCCATCTTGTTTCTTTTCTTCTTTTTCTGCCCCCCTAGTCCCCCATGTTGCCTCCCCACTTCACAGTAACTATTTTTGAAAGTAGTTGAAAATCCATTATTTATTTAAATGTCTCAGTGTTATCTTTGAACTCTTTATGATGCCCACGACTAGAAAACAAAGTAGAGACAGAGGCAATTGATAATACTCTCATTCAGCTGTAATAGAGCATCAGTCTTAGTTTTTCAGAGAAAAGTAGAACTCACTAGAACCATGTAGGGACATGATAGGATTCCAGTGAAAGTGGGCAGTGTTGTGCATTCTGATTGAAGGCGGAATATCCCAAGCATAGCATGGATAATGGCCACTGCATACCAGAATACTGTGCTGTTCTTTGATCAACAGTGCAGGGCTATAGTACACATGACTCCATCATAGAGGCTCTAAGCTAGTGTTAGGGGAGACTTTCTGCATGTGCTTCGCTTTTCACCATGGCCTTGGTTGTGCCCGTTCTTGAAAATGTCATTGGCAGTAAGGAGGAGTAGAAGATTTTTTAAAAATCATCAATATCTTCTTACTCTGTAAGAATATAACTTAAAGAACATTAGACTGAGAATCAGCAGCCCTCAATTCCAAATGTCTTCTGTACTACTAACATTTCAAGTCATTGAATTGTCTTTTTTGGGCCTTGGTTCTCTTTACCTGGAAATAGCACACAAAGGACCAGAATCATGCTCTTCTTTAGGCTGGATGGGACCATGGTGATTTCTTCTAATTCACATACTTTATAATTTAGAAAATTAAGGTCCATAAGGTGGAAGGAATGGCTTATAGTCGTAAAACCAAATTCCTGATTGATCTGCATTCTGAAGTCTTGATCTGTCATCTCTCCAATTGTCCCTGTTAAGTTCTCATTCCAAAATTGACTGATTCTATGATTGTATTTGTTTCTCATTGAAATTTTTTTCTCAAATTCTGCAATTTGTATCTTTTAGAAAAGGAAATTAAGGTTCTTCTTTGTTGAAAATGAGCAAATGAATATGAATCTTGGTGCCAGGATGTCTGGGTCAGGAGTCTGCTTTACATTTTTCTACAGCAGAGACTTTGGTACAGGATTTGAAGTTGTCTCTGCATATGCATACATTTTTGCCCTGTCATGCACATAGAGAGGAAAGAAAGAGAAGGTAGCAAACCACCAGTGTGACTGGACTTTAGCGGGAACTGGGAAGGTTGTTGTCTGTTAGAGAGTATACTTATTTTCTCCCAGCCTTGGTACCGGCAACAAACACTGATTGTTCCTGTGAGTTAAAGCTAATGAAGCAAATATTGAGGTGCAGGAGTTGATTTGGAGAAAATACTAGAGCCATTATCTTGCCTGTATCTTCAGTTTGGTCTCCAGTGATTGACTCCTCTTTTCAGTTCACTTCCATTTTCTGTGTTCCCATGCTCCAGACTCTTCCTTCTCACCATTACCATGTAATTCGCTTTCACTTTATACCTAAGCTAATAAAAAGCACCCTATTCAGGGGTGCCTGGGTGGCTCAGTGGGTTAAGCCTCTGCCTTCAGCTCAAGTCATGATCTCAGGGTCCTGGGATCAAGCCCCGTGTTGGGCTCTCTGCTTAGCAGGGAGTCTGCTTTCCCCTCTCTGCCTACTTGTGATCTCTCTATCAAATATATAAATAAAATCTTCAAAAAAAAAAGTACCCTATTCCTTTCTCTTTTTCTTGCTATTTTCTTTTGCTCAGCATGCTCTTATCTCCCTCTTCAGTCGTAGAAATGTTCCCAATAGGGCCACCATTGATTTCCTAGTTGAAATGTTTGATAGGTATTTCTCAAGCCTCATATTAATTTTGTGAGGTTGATAGTAGATACTTATTTCTTGAACTTTCCAGTAGTAGCAACCATTCTCTTGGTTTACCTTCTGCATTTCTGGCTTTTGTTATATTGACTCCTATTTCTCTGTTTTTCTTACATCTATTCTTCTAAAAGTCTCAGGCCACTGCTTTTATTTATGCTGTACTCCCTGGAGTGGTCTCATTGAGACTTCTGTAATTCACCCAGTGGTTCCCAAACCTAGCCTAGCAATTCTGGTACATCCAGCTGTCTAGCAATTACCAGTGCCTAGAAGCATTTTAGATAATCAAATACCGACTGAATGAGATCTCTATAGGTAACTAATTCAGCGTGTGTTTAGGAGTAACTTCGTCATCCT
Source organism: Mellivora capensis (assembly GCA_004024625.1). Lineage (NCBI taxonomy): Eukaryota > Metazoa > Chordata > Mammalia > Carnivora > Mustelidae > Mellivora > Mellivora capensis. The sequence goes on from PISX010012893.1 coordinate 9,421, forward strand.
TCCTCCTTCCTCTAAACCTGTCTTATCTCCTCACTTAGTCTACCAGTGAGGTGGTATGGCGCTATTGATACCACTCCACTGCACTGAAAACCTGGGGGTTTTACTGGAATTCTTTTCTGATTCTCCTGTTGCCTAATGAAATGAGATTGATGTTTCTAAGAGTTATCCAAGAATTAGAAACCAAAAGGGAAAAAAACAACAAGGAACTGAAGTTAAAATAGAGAACATATTCTTTAGCATCTACTTAATTTTATGTGTTGGTAGTCTTCATGTGATGTTCATCCCTTTGCTAGTTTGTAAATAAACATCTGAGACTGTGAGATAATTGTGGAACATTTGGCGGTATAAACTTGGTAGATGGGAGAAAGGAAAACTTAATGTTTGTTAGGTAAGTTATTATGACTTAAGTTTGTTTCCATCTTGAAAATAATCCTTTTAATGTAGAGACAGTTTATGGTACAGCAAATCTTGAGGTTAAATGTATTCCATCTTTCAAACCATACATGCTTTTTCTAAGAAAATATGAAACATTTTCAATTTATACAACTTTTTGACCACTTGATTTAATATTTAGGCAACTGGTTTATTTTATCATTGCTGATCTTTAATACTGAAGTGTTTTAAAGAATGAAGATTAAATAACAGCTTATATCTTGTTAATATTTGCTTTTTTCATATTTTATTCTAATTTAAAATTAATGAGGACTTTGGTTTTTATGTTTAAGTTGTCTTGTTTTCAGAATCCTTTCCTACTCTTAGGAAACTAGGCCTAGTGCAATTGCCCAAATGTCAATATTTACAAGATGCTGTTGGATAGGACAAACTTGCCCTAAAAGGACACCTGGGAGTCAGTTAAGCCTCTGCCTTTGGCTCAGGCCATGATCCCAGGGTCCTGGGATCGAGCCCCGCATTGGGTTCCCTGCTCAGCGGGGAGACCTGCTTCTCCCTCTCCCTCTGCCTGCTGCTCCCCCTGCTTGTGCACTCGCGCACTCTCTCTCTCAAATAAATAAATAAATAAAATCTTAAGGAAAAAAAAAACTTGCCCTAAAGATGTTGGAAAGATGGTACTCATTATGCATACTGCTAGCACCTATTTAACTATCCCTCCTCAGTATACAGAATTTGCATAATGCCACCCTTTATCTGTTATGTTGCAAAGGTTCTTATGGAAAGAGTATATTAACAAAAAGAATCTATAGTTCACAGAGAAAAGGTAAAGGCAAATCATGTTTGTTGATGAGAGAGGGGATCTTCAAAGCATTATGACCGAAACCAACTATTCTTAGAGAAGCTTTAAAAAGGAGGTGGCAGTTTATATGCTGAGAAAACTCTTATTTTGATACTGCCAAATTTATCTACAATTCAATGTGGATTAAATTATAAGAAGTTAAAATGTTTTCTTGGCTTTCAACTCATCATCCCTTGAAAAATTGTCTCTTCTGTTGGTTTGCATTCAAGGTAAAAATTAGTCAGCCTGGAGAATATAGTGAAAAATCCTTAGAATAAGGATGCAGTATTTCTGGAGAGGAATAGTTTGGCAAATCTCAAGGAAAAAATTGTTTAATATGAGAATTATTGCTTTAAATCTGAAAATTATTAACAGCACTCATTTGTTCTTGTTATTGGATAAAAATCTTAAGGGGCTTATTGAAGAACTTGGTGTGGGAAGTTTTGCTTTGCTGGAGAGAGAAAACTAGAATGTTGTACAAAAATGAAAATTTTAGTTGTACAAAACATAAATATTCTTTCATGTGCATATCCTAGCCTCACTTCTACTTTATTCGTGTAGTTTGAGGAAAAGACAGTAGCTTATAAGCTTAGGATGTTTTCTGGGAAAGAAAGCAAGCAAAAATAGAATGAGAAATAATTACTGTGGTTAATTTATTGCTTTTGATCAAGTAGAAGCAAAGAAGTTTCTGTAAAATCTCCTACCTTTCTGTAGTACATCAGTATGTTGTTTTGATGCGTCTAGGTGTGACTCCTCTTACTCTTGTAAAATTCCTTCCCCCCATCACACACACTTAATTTTTTATTTGTTTGATTTTCATAATAGACCTTTTCTTTTTTGAGAAAAGAAAAGCTATCCTTAAAATCTTCTGTAATGTAGTGTCCCCTCCATTCTTGATTCTCAAAAGCACCATTTTATTTTCATTGTGTTTCATTCATCTTTCTCTCCTTTGCCAGAGTGTAAGTTCTTATCTCTTGGTTCAAGGCTTTATCTTTAGCATCTAGAACAAAAAGTATGCACTTATTTATTGGTTGAATTAATTAATGATCCCTTCCTGGCTCTTGTCATTGTTCTAGTAACTTTATTTGCTTTAAATACAAAAGATTTATATATGAGGCAGTTTTGTTTATCAGTTTCCTACCCACCCCAGTTTTCTTTTAGTATATCCACCGGCCAACCAGTCTTTGCTCAGCAGTATGCATGGTGCCACAAAATGAACTTTGTCCCAGCGTTTATGGAACTTAATATCTCTTAATACCAGAGGTTTAGATTGACATCATTATCTTGTGAAAAATCGCTTCTCTGTTCTTTGTCGTGGAAGTAGTACATTTCATTGCCAGGCCTTGTTAGTGGTGTCCTCTTTGCACCTAATGAAATGTTTAAAGAAAGCATGCCTAAACTTACAGTGATCTTCTGATTTCATCTGATCCTCCTTTATTTTTCAGTGGTTTTCTCCTGCCTTGATCTCTTAGTACGATATAGTTCTTTTTTTTTTTTACTTTATTTTTTAAAATTCTTTTTAAGATTTTATTTATTGTCTCAGAGAGCGAGAGCACAAGCAGGGCGAGTGGCTATCAGATGGGATATCAGAGGGAGAAGCAGGCTCCCCACTGAGCAAGGAGCCCGATGTGGGACTCGATCCCAGGACTGGGATCATGACTTGAGCCGAAGGCAGACACTTAACTGACTGAGCCATCCAGGCACCCCTATTTTACTTTAGTTGTAGAAATTTCTAAGCTGTGTACAAATATTTTTCAAAAATACTAGGTTTTTATTCACATTTTTATTCAGATAATTTTTACAAAATCCAAAGCTGTTTGCAGCTCTGTGGAAATGAACAAGTTTTCCCCTTCTCTTTTGGTAGAGTTTTACTTGCTTAAATGTATAAAAGGTCTAACACTGGGTCTCAAAAATGTCTAATGGTCAAAAAATGTCACTGGCTTTTGGTATTTTAAGACTTTTATTCCCTTTTCCTTTCTTTGATTTGATTTGTAGATCCTGTACACCATGGAGTACTTTACCTCCTTCTTCTCACTGGATTATATATTGTATTTGAAACAGCAGTAACGCATGTTCAGTCACTTTCTTTTGAATCCCGAGAATGAGCTCTAACCAAATGGCAGCTAGCCCCAGCTTTTTCTTCAGCCAAAATTACATCTGCATTTTCCATTACCTCACTTACATGTTTTTTGCCCTCATTCTTTTTTATATATTTAAAATTCCTCTAACATTCTTTATTGGTAATTTTCTGAGGTTTACTTTAGATCACTTGAGAACTTGTGATATAAAAAGGCTGGGGCTAGGGTTACATTAACTTCTTTACCCTGTTCATAGTCTTTCTTTAAGAGCTTTTATCTTAAAAATAAATAATGTGTAGCAGCTATACAGATCTACATTTTAATTGTAAGCAGAATCAGATTCCCCCAGTTCCAGCAGCTTTGCTGGTGGCATTTCTGGTTGTCAGTGTTTCAGTAATTGCAGCAAAAACATTTTATAATTTTTTTGAGCAAACTTAATGGGAAAAGAATAATAAAAATCTTAGTAACTGACATTTATTTAGTACCTAATTTTGTGTGCCTGACTCTGTTTTACATAAATTATCTAATTCTTAACAATTTTATGAGGTAGGTGATACTATCATTATTCATATTTTACAAGTGAAGAAACAGAGAGGGGAGGTTAAACTGACTTGCTATAAAGATATGCATTATATCTGTTTCATTTATAGTTCAAAGAAAGTATTAGGGCATAATATTAGTATTTTGGGAATTTGTATTGAAATTAAAATTTTGAGTTTGCCAGTCTTTCTTATAATCATCTATGAAATTACAACTTAATAACTATTAACTCCACTGATAAAATTAAGTGAACTTATTTTTAAATGGCCTTAGGGGATGAGGGGGAAGGGACTTGGCATTGTACCATCATTCTTTTTTAACTTGGTTATCTTTCACAGACACTAAAAAGACTAAAATTTTGTTAAGGTATAATTTTAACTTACTATTAAGTATATAAAAATCATATTAGAGAGGTTTATAAGTAATTTTGAACACTTTCATGATTTCAGAAGTTTTTATACACTTACTATATTATTACCAGTAGGAATCCTAAGAAATAAAACACTAGAAGAATTAGCACTCTCAGGGCACCTGGGTGGCTTAGTCGGTTAAGCGTCTGCTTTCAGCTCAGGTCATAATCCCAGGGTTCTGGGATGGAGTCCCATATCAGGCTCCCCACTCAGCGGGGAGTTTGTTTCTCCCTCCCCCTGCTCAGGCTTGCACTTGCTTGTTGGCTGTCTCTGAAATAAATAAATAAAATTAAAAAAAAAAGTATTAGCACTCTTATATCATGACTCATAGAGTCAAGTGAGCACTAGACTAAAAATTTGCTTGTTATTCTCTACCAGGCTTGGAGACTTGAGGATAAGTTTATTTGTAGATACCTACTGAATTTTAAGGCATTGTCTAATGTTAGCATTATTCAAAATCGGAAGTTTTTAAAGTCTGTGTCAGAAATGCCAAGTTTCCTAGACATTGATGGTATCTCCCATTGAGTACAGAATAGCATCTAAATCATTCTTAGGATGAGTTTCATTCTTTTGTTAAAAATAACTGAAGGGGTGGGGAGTGGGAAGTTAGGGGAGCCTGGTGGTGGGTATTAAGGAGGGCACATATTGCATGGAGCACTGGGTGTGGTGCATAAACAATGAATTCTGTTACACTGAAAGTAAAATAAATAAATAAATAAATAAATAAATAATGAAAATAACTGAATCCTTTTGTAAACCAGCTCCAAGATTACAGTTCAGTCATATGAAGGTAGGGCAACCATGTCCTTATTCCTAGATAACCTGCAAAGGACCTAGCTATTGGACACAAGTGACCTATTTAATCTCTCAGAAGATCCTCATTTGGCTGAAATTCCTACCATGAATATCCTCACCTTAGTTTTTCTTTATCTTTTCTTACAGTCTGGTTTCTTCACTAACTGCCCTAATAGCGTGACATAGCTCTGTTAGGTTTGCAAATGAAGATCATGGATCAAAGTAATTTTATGTCTGAAAACTTGGGTAGTATTTCTTTTTAACACATTTGTTGATCACCTGCTCTATGCAAGGCACCATGGTAAGTGTGGCAGAAAGTACATAGATGAATAGTAATAATCTGATAGCCAAAGTCTACAGAGTCTTTACATTTTACCACATATACTACCTCATTTGATTTTAGTGGTAACCACGTAAACTAGGTACTGTTCATATCCTCATTTTATAGATAAAAAAGTGGAGTATAAAAAGCACCCAAGGTAGCACAGCTAGGAAATTGGTAGAATTAGGCTACAAATCCAAGCAGTACTGACTTTAGAACCTACCCTTAGCTGTCATACAACTCTGGTGCTTATTCCCTGCTCTCCAGGACCTGCAGAACAGAGCTATATCATGTCTGCAAAGGAGAACAGAGTGGGCCTAGTAGCCAAGACAGTTCAGCATTCAGCCCAGTTTTCTAGTTTGTATGTGGACTTCACATCATTTTAGTTTAAGTAATATAATATTCCTTTTCTGTGAAAATTCCGTAAGGCTTGCCTTTGATCGGGTTTTGGATGTTTAAGTGAAATGCTGTAGGTCTGTCAATAAATGGAACACCCTAGGAAAATTTTACTAAGATTTGATACAACAACTAGATGCCTAATTTGTTCCAGAAATCTTCTTTTAATATTTTTTTAAATTTATTTATTTGAGAGAGAGAGAGAGAGAGAGAGAGAGAGAGCACAAGCAGAGAGGAGGGGCAGAGAGAAAGGGAGAAGCAGGCTCATTGATGAGCAGGGAACCCAATTTGGTTCTCTGTGCCAGGATCCTGGGATCATGTCCTAAGCTGAATGCAGATGCTTAACTGACCGAGTCACCTGGGGGCCCCATCCCAGAAATCATACACCAGATTTTTGTTTTTGTTCTGGGGGTGATAGAAGGGACTTCAAAACCATTTGAAGATGACCGTAAGTAAAACAAAGAATAATAATACTATAAGGTTTTGATGTTCTCTTACTTTCTTTCACCAGAATTTTAACATGTGACAGAAAAAATACAGGTCATGTTGGTGGGCTTGAGTTGTTTAAATGGTCATCTTCAGTTCTGATTGGGTTTTCTTTTTGCTTGAACAAAAGTCGTGAGATTTCTCTAAATTTTTAGTTCACGAATGAAATAAAGAAAGGTCATCTGTAAGCAATGAACATGTTTCTGGACGGAAATTATTCCAGAAGATTAGTAATAAAGTTGTTAGATCCAAAGGTGAATAAATCTCTCTTTCTCTCACACACACACACACACACACACACCATAAAATGGAATTAGTGAATTGGACTAGCCAAACCCCTGTGGATTCTGCTCTGAAGCTATTGAATCTCAGTATTGGGAAAATATCTAACAGTTCCTTGAAATTGTGATAGTCCCACCCATCAGTATGCAGTAATGGCTTGTAAAGCTCTCCAAGCTTTCTGACTTTCGAGTAGCAGATTTGGAGGTAGGGTGAGCAAGAAAATTAATAAGCTTATAGTTATAATTCAGATCTTAAAACCTTTAGCTTATTAAATTTTTGTAATATCAGTATTTTGCTGATACAACAATACAAATGCGTTTCAGGAAGTTTCGATGTTCAACAAATCATATGAAGATGATACTAAAAAAATCATTTGTCTATTTCTATTTTTGTAAATTGACTTTAAATATTGCATACATTATTTTTGTTTTAAAATACATATTTTAATACTGTGGGTCACTTAATTCTTTTGGGAAATCGACATATAATATGTTGTCAAGAATTCAGATATAATCATTTCATGTGAAAGGCACAAATTCAGTTTGAAATAACTTTTATTCAATGCAAAATGTATTTTCTTTTGGCAAAACTAGAGTTTCTCTAATTTCCTGTCTATATTTTTATAAATAAAATGTATTACTTGGCTTGAAATCTTAAAATTATTTTTCTGTTGGAAGTTAGAGCAATCTCATAAAGTTTTTAAATAAATTGTTCTTGAACATGTATTCAGTTTTGATTTAAAATAAAGCTAAAATTTGTTATACATTGTGGCAAATATTTACATTTTATAAAACAAGCTTTACCTGTATTTAGTCCATATAGTTTTTAAAATAGGGTTATGGGTACAAATAACCTTCTGCAGTATATTGAGGAAAGATGAAATTACATTCATAAGTCCCCCTTTATAGTTATGATAACATTGTGCAAAACAATATACATGTAACATTTACATTTTTAGGAACTGAAAAATACAGAGTTCTGTGTCGTTTAAGTTGGAGACTGTTTCTCTTCAGTCAATAGGCTTGATCATCATCTGAACTGCTCTCAAGGAGTATGACCCGCCTCGATATTCAGCCCAAAAAATTCCATCTTGGTACTTGCTTCTGTAATGGCCTCCTCTGTACCATACTCCATTTAAGTTAGAATGTGCACAGGCATTGTACCACCATCCTCCTTTATGAAAATGGGCACAGTTTCCTTTGAGGAAAAAAATAGAGATCTCAAAGTAAAGGTTTCTTCTATGTGCGGTACTCTGCAAATCATCAAAAACTTAAGCTACCTTTGGGACTATTTGAGTTTTTCTTACTTACTTCAGTTACCTTTTATCTTTGTGGTTTTGTTTCTTCATTCATTCTGTTACTGCTCCTGAAGTATCAGCTACTTGAAATATCACTTGAATTGCCTTTATCTTGCCCTCTGCTTGTTTACTACATGCTTTTTTTAATTAAGTGATTTAATTTTTGAGTAGCAGGTAAGCAAAACACAAATACCGTTTGTGAAAGAGAAAGAGGGAGAGGGGAGAGATTGGGAAGGAAAGATACAGAGTTGCTAAAAGTAAATTTGGGAAAATTCAATTATTAAAATAGCACAAAATAATATAAAAGAGAATAGCTCTACCAGTGGTCAGATGTGTTTTTGTCAATATGGTGTATACTTTGGTTACATCTCTCCCTTTTTTCCTCTTTTTGCCATTGTAAAATAGGTTAACGTAGAGACCTACATGCTTCTGGCCAAGATACAGCTGAAAAGTAGATCAGTTTTCAGGAGGGATATCTCTTTATCGGGGCCACAAATCTGGGTTAAAAAGGCAAAAGCCTGGGTAGCTCAGTCGGTTAAGCATCTGCCTTTGGGTCGGGTCATGATCCCAGAGTTCTGGGATCAAGTCCCACATCCTCCTCCTTGCACAGTGGGGAGTTTGCTTCTCCCTGTCCCTCTGCCTGCTGCTCCCCCTGCTCGTGCACACTCTGTCTCTGACAAATAAAATCTTTTTTTTTAAGGCAAAAGTATATGAAAATTAATGTTAAGAGCTTTTTTTTAAAAAAGACTTTATCTATCTATTTATTTAGATATTTATTTGAGACTCCGCTTGCACGAACAGGAGGGGAAGAGGTGCAGAGGGGGAAGCAGGCTCTCTGCCAAGCAGGGAGCCCAATACAGGGCTCAGTCCCACAAACCTGAGATCATGACCTAAGCCGAAGGCAGATCTGAGCCACCCAGGTGCCATAGTGTTAAGTCTGGATTGCCTAACTGATTTTAAAGAGAATATTAATTTCCCCACTGAGTAAAGCTTTTTTGCTGCCCTACCACATGTTGCAGTCATACTATTCCTTTTCATGTGGGTACTAAGAAATGCCTTTATCAAAGCCATATCCCCAAATGGCTGGCCTCCTTCACTCCCTTCAGGTCTTTATTCAGATGTTACCTTCTCAAGGTAACCTTTCTCGGCCACTCTGTATAAAATAGCACCCATTTTACCCCCTGCTGCTCATCACTCACTTTCCCTCACTGGTTTTATTTTTTATTAGGGTACTTGTCACCACCTGACAAATCATTTTGTCTCCTAGAGAATAAGCTCTAGAAGGGCAGGATCTTTTTTCATTGCTGTATTCTTAGCACCTGCCACCATTGCCTGGCATGTGGTAGGTGTTTAGTTAGTAGTAGTAGTAGTTATGAATTTCAGGCATTGTTTTGTTTCCAGGTGAATTGAGTTTTTGCTCTTTTCCCCCCAAGCCCCCATCCCAACCCCTGGTTGGAATGATAGAACTTTGCTTTTCCTAGAGTTCATTCACACTTTAGGTTTGCCTTGTAGAAGAAATACTAACCTTTTGGCAGCTTATGTAACCTGTGATTGAGTCCAAAATTACCTTTCTGGAAAGATTTTTAATATCATATATTTTAATAGCAGGGTTCTCTGTAATGCATATAGAAGTTAGTCGTTCTACAAAGAATACAGATCAGTTTTTCTTACTCACCTGCATACATATCTTTATCTCTGTCCAGTGTGGTGAACTGTTTACCATTATGCCACATCATGGAGTCCCCTGCATTTCCCTGGTAAGTTCCCAGACGCAGTCTAAAGAACTCACTTTCAGGTTCCAAGTGAAAGCTGCTATATTCTGCATAGACTTTTTTGTCACTCCAGTCTTCTAATTCAATCAACAACTTATAATTATCTTGATTGCTAAGCATATAGATATTTTCCAGTCCAAGCCAATATTCTCCGTCAATGTTTCCAAACCCTTTCTGTTAATAAACAGCACGAGGACATAAATAAGTATAGAGATAGTAAACGTCTTTACAGATAAGTTTTAAACCTTTGATAAATACTCACCAATTAAGTGGTAAGGTGAACTTCCCTTTTAATAGGTTACCTGATTTTTACAAGCCCCACATAGTCATTTTGTTTTGTTTTGCTCTCTCTTACTTTGTCTATTCATTTGAACAGCTAGCTTCAAACTTTACAGATAAGAAAAAGGCAAAAGAGAATTAAAATTATTCCTAGCTACAAAAAACATTAATAAGCTACCCAGATCTCTGAAAAGGATTCCTAATCTCTCTCATACACAAAGAGCCAAAATTTTTTTTCTAGAGTATATCTGTAACTGTCCCCCCACCTTGATAGTCAAACGAAAAGGATATTTAACATCTTATGATCACTCAGTAAAAATGATAGTATTCTGTTGTTAAAGCACATTGTCTTCTTTAGCTCTGTTATAATTAAATATCAGACGATATAGCAGTAATCTTCAGAGTTCCACCTTGGAAAAGTTGTTGGCTCTTTTTAAAAAATAAATCAAGGAACTCTTCTGTTTCCGTAAGCGTTCACCACGGTAGGTAAACAGCACAGCCTAAGGCTCAGTAAACCTCATCTTAACACTACCTGTGTTCTCAAGAAGATTGTGTTGCAGGACTTTTTTCCCCCCTAGTTACTTGCTCAGAAATAACTTCTAACATGGATGTATTAATGTCTCAGTTTTAACTGCCAGTAAAATGTCACCTAAAAGTGAGTAATCACATGACTTAACGTAATTCTGAATGAAGAATTGACCATGTAGAAAATGTAATCTCACCCATCTGCCATCCTTGAACTGGAGGGTGTATACCACTCCTACAGTTAGCATGTAAACATCAAGATTATTAACGAGGACTGGTTGCTTACTTTTCCAAAATGACTGCTGCATGGCTCTTGTCCCGTGTGACAGTCAGGGGTATGTTACTTCCCAGCAGCACCAGCCTCTGGGGTTAGCAGTTTACAACATGAGGGGACAGTTATCAGAGGTAATCAGTCCTAGAGAAATGGTCATATTTTGAAGTTCTGTAGTTCATATTATTGCTTAAATACAGTTGCTGATGGTTACAAACGTGGTCATAAACAAAAAAGCAGGTTTTTTTTTTAGAAAATGGAATCAGCAGTCGTCTTTGCTAAGAGTTAAATATATGTATAAATCATCCAGACTGAAAACGGGCAGTTTAAAGGATAACTTCAGTTTCCCTTTTACCTTTTCATTTTGACTTTAAAACTGGAGAGTAGATAATGAAAAATATGTGGATAGTTATTCTTAAACTGTATTATTTATTTGCACAGAATGGCTACTTCTGTAAGAGCTGCTATGTTCCACGTCCCAGATCGGAATCACTGATTTACCTTATAATTTTCCCAATTTCTGAAGAAGTTGACAGAGCCATCTGTTCTTTTCTGAATAACAGTCCAACCCCCAGGATCCAGACTGTTCTCACACCATAACTGTATTGGTCCATTGCTGTTTTCAGGTTTAATCATATAAATCCCACTGACTGAATGTCCAGCTTCTTTTGCATGCTGACAGTCTTTGAATGGTCCTATAATGAAAATGTCATTGATTACCAGGAAACTTAATAGGAACAGAGCCATATTGAGATAGTTTTTAATCAAAAGTCTTCCTTTTATAACTTTCTTTATAAAGATACCACTTTTGTCCGTTATATATACAACACCATAAGAGTTTAAGAAGCCAAATAAAAGAATTACCCCAGTCCCACTATATGGAAGATTAACTTGTTTCATTTTCCACTGTTCTTGTGAGTGTTTGTCCGTAGAAAAACATTTTTATGTTGTCATCATTCTGACACACATAGAAAGTTGGATTCTGTCTTTTAACAGAATTTGCGGTGGGACTGCAGTCACTCTGACACTTTTAGTAGCTGTAATATAAATTTTTAACATTGATACATCATTGTTTATTCCTTTGTCATTGGATATTGAGGTTTCATCTGATTTTTGCTATTATAAAAGTATACAAAGTGTCATCTTACTGGCTTCATTTTTTTCAAATAATTACTTATAAAAATGCTGTGGGATTGATCTACTGGATGAAGAGGGTGTGAACACTTTTATAGCTCTTCACAGTGCCTGGTTTACAGTTTCCAAAATTTGATTTCTGTGGAACACACTAGTCCCTTGAGGTACTGAGTGAAAATGGCCAACCATGGTCAAATAAGTTTTATTATTGCTAAGTATTATATTACCCTTTTGGAAACCCACAGTGTGCATGCACATATGAAAGATTTAGAAGCCCTGAAATAAACCAGAGTTCCCCAAACTTAAAGAATCTGTTAACTTTTTTCCCTCATTCAACAGTCCATAAGAATACACTTCAGGAATGTTGGCAAAATGCCTTTCTAAAGAGTTGTATCAATTTATATGACGAACAGTAATTTTCTTATTTAGTCTGCACAATGACCCTGTGATCGTTTACAGATGTGCTATAGATGGAACAGTTTACGTGCCTAAGGTCCTGTATCTTAGAAGGTAATAAGCCCTAGACGTAAACCCATTTCTTTCTAATCCCAGAGTCCATGCTATGATCTGCTGGCTACATTTGCTCTTGTGTTATTTTGTAGTTTTATGGGTACCCTCCCAATTTTTAATACATGAGTAAATTCTTCATATCTTTTAAAATGATAAAACATTTTGTGAAATCTTTTGTAGAGGAACTGACTCTTGAACTTGTGATTTCCACATTTTTTGTATCTAAAGAAAGATTGCTTCTAAGTTTTACTGAACAGTTTTTAGTTGTACCATTCTTCAGTATTTTGATCAATTGTTTTTTTATAAGCATGTAAAAGTATTCAGAAATAAGAATTCAGAAATAAGAAATATAAGATATAAGAAATAAGATTCAGAAATAAGAATTACCCCACAGATCTTTTAAAACAACACACAAAAAAGTGTAGAAAACCCAGTTGTCAAATTTTATATTTTACTAGAAATATTTAAATTTTGACATGTGCAATTTTTTAAAATTATGTGACTAAAATAGAGTTTAGTCAAGTAAAGCTCATACAAGAAAATCCTCACTATAATGCTAATAGGATTGTTGAAATTTTAAGAAATGTGTTATCTATACTGTGCCAATATATACAGGATCCATTTGGGGCTAATTGGGAAAGATTCATCTCATTAAATAATTATACAATTGCATCATTAGAAGGGGTTCTTAGAGACTGAACTCTTGCCTCTAGATTGCTCCTTGAGGATGGAGACTATTTTTGTTTTTCTTCTGACTGCACATTATCAGTGTTTTAACTATTGGCGGGTAATCAGTCTTTTTTTTTTTTTTTTTTTCAATTGAAATTCAGTTAATTAACGTTTGTTTCAGGGGTACAGGTCTGTGATTCATCAGTCTTACACAACACCCAGCACTCACAACACATACCCTCCCCAATGTCTGTCACCCAGTCACTGCCTCACGGCCTCCCCGTCCCCCTCCCCCCACCCCTCCCCTCCAGCAACCCTCAGTTGGCTTTCTAAGATTAACAGCCTCTCATGGTCTGTCTCCCTCTCTGGTTTCATCTTCTTTCATTTTTTCCTCTCTTCCCCTGTGATCCTTTGCCTTGTTTCTTAAATTACACATATCAGTGAGATCATAAGATAATTGTCTTTCTCTGATTGACTCATTTCACTTAGCATAATACCCTGTAGTTCATCCACATCATTGCAAATGGCAAGGTTGCATTTTTTCTATCAGTCATTTTTTAAGTAAATGAATTAATTAACTTGCCTTCACATTTTAAAGATTTTATTTATTTATTTGACAGAAAGATCACAAGTAGGCAGAGAGGCAGGCAGAGAAAGGGGGAGGGAAGCAGGCTCCCTGCTGAGCACAGAGCCCGATGCAGGGCTCAATCCTAAAACCCTGAGATCATGACCTAGGCCGAAGGCAGAGGCTTAACCCGCTGAGCCACCCAGGGGCCCCGCCTTCACATTTTAAATACAAGAAAATTGAAAACCACAGACAAAATCAAGTGATGATCTATTTCTCTAGCCCACATTTTAATGTTTTATTGATATTTCTGTTTCAGAGTTTTTATGATACAGTGACTAAATACTACATAATACTAGTAAAAATTTTGAGAAACTACCTGTAAAGACTTAATGCTGTCTTTCTTTGGTTACATTTATTTTAGGTATTGAATTTTTAGTTCTAGAGTTTCTATTTGTTTTTGTTTTTAATTCTGCTGATTATTTTTTGATGTTAAACCAATCTTGTATTTCTGGGATAACCTTGACTTGGTCATAGTGTATTATTATTTTTAAAGGTTGCCAGATTTGCTAAAGTTTTGTTGAGAATTTATGCTTCTGTATTCATGAAGATACTGGTTAGCCTGTGAAAGCTTATAAATAGGTTCTTAAGCTAGGGAAGACTATGATAAAAGTAACATTTTTGAGCTTATCAGACTGGCCATAAGTTAGATCATACTCCATTAAAATTCAGTGTGAATTATTTTTATATTATCTACCTTATCAGTTACTGAATCTAAATTACAAAGTATTCAGCACTTTTAACACAATACGGAGTAGTCATCATCATTAACTGTTAGTAGCCTTCTTTTGTCCTTTGTTGCTATCCCTAACGCACAGCAGTAACTCCTTTAATAAATATATGCTTATTTAATAAATTTAACATGGCTAATCAAAGATGAATGTATAGTCATGTCTATTGTAGAAAATAGTGTATTCCTGAAAACCCTCATGTTCTGTAAAATATTGCACCAAAATTAACAGCTGATGTTAGTTATTAAATACTCCCAATGAGCCAATATGACCTCTTTGTTTTACTGATGCTCTCCTTCCTTTTTACCAGTCATATATGAGCTACTAAACATTACAGAAACATACATTGTAGTCAGGTAAGAGAAGGATAGAAAAGATGTAGTTCGGATAGGATGAAATTTATAGAACTTTAATTTTATATGTGAGAGTGAAATAGAAGGAAAAGTAAAGTCTAATTTCTGGGTCCATTCTTAGACTATTTTGTGTAATGCATGGTAATATATGCCTTTGTTTACTCATACAACTCTCCATGGCAAAGATTGTATCTTTTGGTTGTCTTTCCACAGGTGAGGCCCACTTAGACACTCAAATATTTATTGAACTCAGTGATTCCTGGAAGCCACCATGGTTTCCAGAATTTCCTCAGTTGTGCATTTTTTCCAGATGTGTCTTTCTGCATCAACTATAGGCTAGAAAATTTTAGGCTTAGGTGGTAAAGAAACAACCATAGAGTCAAGTGGGAAGTGGGGGAAATGGCAAGTAAAGAGAGAATTCCTTAACAATATGATAGGTACTTTGATGGAGTTCTGTAGGGCACATGGGACACTGGCCAGAAATAGCTAACCCAGATTAACAGAGATCAAATTCTACTTATATGTGAGCTGAATCTTGAAGATTGAAGAGAAGTTAGGCCAGTGGGGTTAAGGAATCTGATCACGGCCACACATGAGTCACCGGAGCTGAGGGATGGAATCCAAAGAGAGCTTGATGTTACAGAGGAGTTACAAGTCTAGTACGTATGAAATGTAAATGGCTAAGGGGGATACTTGAAGCCCTTGAGGTTGGCTGTAGAGTTGAAATTGATTCTTCAGTGTAGCCACACTTTTTCTGTTGTCACTTCCAGAATAGTCAAAGGTATTTGAGGAACGTTGCTCTTATTTTAAACTCTGTTGTAGTTAATGCACACATGAAGTAGTCTTGTTGGAATCCACATAAATATCTCTCATTTCAGAAATTTGCTTATTCTATAAATATCACCTTTATACTGTTTATTTTATGAATGTCATTCTTCTAAGTATTTGCTCTGCACTCATTTAACTATAGTTGACAATTTACATTTTATATTTAAGGATATATTCAGCAGTTGGACTTTCATTAGGTTATTTGAATAGCTTAAAATACTTAGAAATATCAAGCTTTTGAGTGTTGACAAAGTATTTGTAAAAATAGTATTTGTTTCTTTTCTGCTATTTAAAAGGCCCTTGGATATTTAATCAAATTGGAGAGTTTTGGGTTTCCTAAATCCTGCTTCCCTTTGATAAGACTTCATTTTATGCAAATTTAAAATGATCTTTAGGGGCTCCTGGGTGGCTCAGTGGGTTAAAGCCTCTGCCTTCAGCTCAGGTCATGATCCCAGCGTCCTGGGATCGAGCCCCGCATCGGGCCCTCTGCTAAGCAGGGAGCCTGCTTCCACCTCTCTCTCTCTCTTCCCACCTCTCTGCCTACTTGTGATCTCTGCCTGTCGAATACATAAATAAAATCTTTAAAAAAAATAAAATGATCTTTAATTTTCAACCCACTTGGTGGTGGTGGCCTTCATGTTTGCAATTTGGGTGCCTGTTAGACTTAGATAATCAAAAGGCTTAGGAGAATTTAGTTGAAACCCTTTTCCAGGGGCACCTGGGTGGCTCAGTGGGTTAAGCCTCTCCCTTCAGCTCGGGTCATGATCTCAGGGTCCTGGGATCAAGCCCCGTACCGGGCTCTCTGCTTAGCAGGAGGCCTGCTTCCCCCTGTCTCTCTGCCTACTTGTGATTCTCTCTATCTGTCAAATAAATAAATAAATAAAATCTTTGAGGAAAAAAAAAACCTTTCCCAGAATATGTGTATAAAATTAGTAGTACTTTCAGCTACTTTTTCTCCTCAGTAAAGATAGTAATTATCAGAATTTAGTATTTATTTGTATTCATTTTTAGAAATAAACCATTAACCTGTCTTAGCCAGTGTGTATTGTTGATCTTAACAGAACTATTTTTTTTTTTTTAATTTATTGTCAGAGAGAGAGGGAGAGAGAGAGAGAGTGAGCACAGGCAGACAGAGTGGCAGGCAGAGGGAGAAGCAGACTCCCCGCCGAGCAAGGAGCCCAATGTGGGACTCGATCCCAGGACGCTGGGATCATGACCTGAACCGAAGGCAGCCGCTTAACCAACTGAGCCACCCAGGCGTCCCATTAACAGAACTATTTTTTCATTACTATTTGAATATGTTACTTACTTTCTGCCTAGAGTTACAATATAAGACATTCTTATATTAAGTGTTTTTTCTTTCTCTACCATAAAAATCATTGCCTAATAGGAATTCTTAAATGACTAGTAGAAAAGTAACAGCTTTGTTTTTGAGAGGTCAGATTTAACTTGCAGGTTTGCATATTATTAGGAATAAATTAATTGACATGCTTCAGGAATTTGTTCATAATGGTGCACCATACAGTATAGACTGGAAGTACCTTTCTTTTAAAAAAGGAGTTTTATTAGCCTTTTCCTTGCATTGAGTAATCTTGAAATAGTCTTCATCTTTGTTGACACACAACTGGACTCTTCTTAAGGCAGGAAACTAGAATTCTGTACATTGAATTTGAAGGACCAGTGTCTCTCTTCCTCAGTTTATCTGATGATTAAAAGTTTGTATTGGACTAACAAACTCCAGTTAATAGATCTGATTCATAGAAAGAAAAATATTGAACAGTCATGCCACATTATTTCCCAAGGTGTATTTTTCATTAAGAACCCATATTTTTAAGTCAAGCAGAGAAAGTCAGTTATCGTATGGTTTCACTTACTTGTGGAGCATAAGGAATAACATGGAGGACATTAGGACAAGGAAAGGAAAAGTGAATTGGGGTAAATCGGAGGGGGAGACGAAGTATGAGAGACTGTGGACTCTGAGAAACATACTGAGGGTTTTGGAAGGATGTCGGGGTGGGGATTGCATGAGCCTGGTGGTGGGTATTAAGGAGGGCATGTATTGCATGGAGCACTGGGTGTGGTGCATAAACAGTGAATCTTGGAACACTGAAAAAAAATAAAGATGTTTAAAAAAGGAACCCATATTTTGCCCAGAACAATGGGTTAACAAAATTTTTTCATACTTGGAATATACCTTTACTGGGAACCATCTTTAACATACCTGTCTTTTTTCTGCAAAAAAAGGGGCGGTTTAATTGCTTAAGTTAAAAGGTAAAGCCTTCCCTTTCTAAAGTTGTGGAATTCGTTATTTATTTTCTTAACTTTGTTCCATTCCTGTGCTCTTTGTGATAGGAGAAACAGGACAAAAAAGATAATCAGTTTAGAGCTTTCAAATAATTGGTCAGCAAGTACAATCTTTCTGAGAGGTAAACTTTTTAATTGGGTTGTGAGCTAAGTATAAGATAAATATATTTGACAGCATTTCAGAGTGGGAAGTTTGAGGCAAATACTTTCTGAAGCAATAATAGATTCTTCCGATAATGTGGATTACTATGTTTATTAATCTGTAAGTTTCAAATGCAGTTTGCAACCCAAGCTTATATTTTTTAATTACAGAAGAGTTTATCAATTGTTTTCCATAACTGTAACAAGAGTCATATTCCAATGGCCCCTTTTCTAAACAGTCTTTAATTTTTCCTTTTTAAGTGTTAATATATGAGTATTCCACTGAAATCAGTTGCATCTTTAAAATATACTAATAAGAAGCATTATACATATTTGAAAATTAGCTTATCCACCAAAAAACATATGAAGTTTCTAATGACTGCTTTTAAAGCTTACCTTTTCTGTCCCCATACATGGCAAAGCAAGGCACATATAGGGAAGGGCACAGAAAAATGGAATAATTAATGATGGTCAGACCATACACAAGCATGTTTATATGCATCACCTCATTTAATCACAACAGTCTTCTTAAAAAAGACGCAACAAAAAAGTCTTGCCAAAATCCAGATTTCCTGATACTCAGATCTGTGCCCTAACACAGTGTGCAGGAACTTTCTCAAGTCCATCTGCCTACAAGCAATAAACTTATTTTTATAAATACACCATTTGTAAAAGAGTAATGTGTTTTATTTTGTTTTTTATAAAAGACTAACCCAAAATGTAGCCACTGAATAACATTAACAGTTAACGATTTTATTGATGGCAATTTGCCAGGTGTGTAGTTAAATTCTCAAATATTTTGTTTTTAAGCTGGAGGGAGAGTAACATTTCTGGACATAATTATTTTTAATCTAACAAAAGTATTGCATTATTTGCTTTAAGTTCATTTATTTAGTTTGTTTTGTTTTATAAGATTTTATTTATTTATTTGTCAGAGAGGGGGATAGAGAGAGAGCAACTGAAGGGGGAGTGACAGGCAAAGCAGGCAGAAGGAGAAGCAGGTTCCCCACTGAGTAAGGAGCCCGATGCAGGACTCGATCCCAGGAGCATGGGATCATGACCTGAGCTGGAGGCAGACACTTAACTGACTGAGTCACCCAGGCACCTCTTGCTTTAAAGTTCATTGTAAGTTTTTTTGAGGTGCATTTTTCTTATAACCATTTTATTTATTTATTTTTCTTTTTTATTTAATTTTTTTAAAATTTCTTTTCGGCGTGACAGTATTCATTGTTTTTGCACCACACCCAGTGCTCCATGCAATACGTGCCCTCCTTAATACCCACCACCTGGCTCCCCTAACCTCCCACCCCCCGCCCCTTCAAAACCCCTCAGGTTGTTTTTCAGAGTCCATAGTCTCTCATGGTTCATCTCCCCCTCCAATTTCCCTCCACTCCCTTCTCCTCTCCATCTCCCCATGTCCAGCGTGTTATTTGTTATGCTCCGCAAATAAGTGAAACCATATGATAATTGACTCTCTCTGCTTGACTTATTTCACTCAGCATAATCTCTTCCAGTCCCGTCCATGTTGCTACAAGAGTTGGGTATTCATCCTTTCTGATGGAGGCATCATACTCCATAGTGTATATGGACCACATCTTCCTTATCCATTCGTCCGTGGAAGGGCATCTTGGTTCTTTCCACAGTTTGGCGACCGTGGCCATTGCTCTATAAACACTGGGGTACAGATGGCCCTTCTTTTCACTACATCTGTATCTTTGGGGTAAATACCCAGTAGTGCAATTGCAGGGTCATAGGGAAGCTCTATTTTTAATTTCTTGAGGAATCTCTACACTGTTCTCCAAAGTGGCTGCACCAACTTGCATTCCCACCAACAGTATAAGAGGGTTCCCCTTTCGCCACATCCTCTCCAACACACATTGTTTCTTATCTTGCTAATTTTGGCCATTCTAACTGGTGTAAGGTGGTATCTCAATGTGGTCTTAGAACCATTTTAAAAGAGAAATATAAAATTGTCATTAAAACACCTTTTTAGAAAAATGATGGTAAGATATAACAAAGTTTACCAACTTCATCATTTTTAAATGTACAGTGCAATGGCATTAGTACCTTCTCTTTTTTGCACAGCCAATCTCCAGTAGTCTTTTCATCTTGCAGAATTGAAACCCTGTGTCCATTAAACAACTTTCCATTCACCAACCGCCATTCTGCTTTCTGTCTGTATGAATTTGACTTCCCTAGGTATGTTGTATTAGTGGAATCATATAGTATTTGACTTTCTGTGACTGGCTGAAACACTTTTAAGTAATACATACACATTATACATTTAGAGACTTTAGACTTCTAAGCCATGTTCCCACACATAGAGTACAGTAATACAAACTTCTGGCACTGAGAAGCATCTATAAGTACAGGTGGACCATCCATCTTTGCCCCTTTTGTGCAAGTACCCAAACAGCTCAGACATATTTTTTCTAGTCTGATAAGAATAATATGCACACAGATTTTTGCACATTATATATAAACAAAAAGAAAAGGGCAAGTCTGTTTATTATTGTTATAGTAATTTACATTTGATAGGAATTATAGAATATTAGAACAAAGATGTGATGTTAGTGTTGTCCAGTCCATCCAACTCATTATACACATGAGAGAACAGATGCCGACAGGCAAAGTCTGTTATTAACCCCAAGATTAATAACAGAGGAAACAGATTTTCTTGATTCTATGCACTTTCTTTTTTATGTTTGCTAGTGTTCTAATGACCATTCTTACAGTGTAGCTTCATTATGTCCTTGAATATCAAAGACCAATATTTATAGAATAAAATAAGTGAAAAGTTAATGTTTACTTGTGGCAGCAAGTAAATAGTGAATAACAGAAGTTATATCTTCCCTTAATTTTTGCATTAAGGATTGGTAAATAGGAATATAAACACCATTATTAAAACAAAAGTCTGTTTAATGGGACTTTCGGTATGCTGAATCCCTAGCATGGGATTTAATTCTGAAATACAGGATTATTCCTGCACTATTACTCAGTGTATAATAAAACCTACAACTGATAGAGCTCATTTTGTATAAGCCTTTTTAAATGTATCAGTGTATGAATATGTGAATAATAATTTCTCTGAGAACTGATGATACCATCCACTTAAGATTAAAAACCCATGGAAAATACTCCATGGTGGTCATCTCCATATCTACCTAATTGTACATCCCATCGGTTAAAAAAAAAAAATTCCACAAACTCAATTATGTTTATGTTATATGAATAAACTACTTTGCTGAGAAGTTGTATACATTAAAAGCTTAAACAAAACACATACTTTTCTTTTTTTAAAGATTTTTATTTATTTATTTGACACACAAAGAGAGAGATCACAAGTAGGCAGAGAGGCAGGCAGAGAGAGAGGGGGGGAAGCAGGCTCTCTGCTGAGCAGAGAGCCCGATTCGGGGCTCGATCCCAGGACCCTGAGATCACGACCTGAGCCAAAGGCAGAGGCTTTAATCCACTGAGCCACCCAGGCACCCCAAAACAAATGCTTTTTAAAAGATTGTTAAAAATACATATTTTTTTCTTTCTATACCCAGTGGATCATTTTGTATACATCTTTCCTTTGAAAATCAAATGGTGTGAGGTAATAGTGATCATCATTTACCTAACATAATGGTATTGTAGCCTGTTGTTACTGAGAGTTAGAACAGTATAAATTGAAGGATACAGTACAGTAGAATGTACTAAAATACTTTCATGAAGGTCTGTGGAATGACAACTTTACAAAGCTCTATAGAAAATGTAGTAACAAGTTAAACCAACATTTATTTAGCATCTGCAAATGAGATACAGTATCCATCTACCAGGAAGGAGCTTTCATTATAGTGGAAGCCGTTTTACTTAAATGTGTATTTGAGTGCTGTAAATACATGTGAAGATAACTGATAATTCAAGAGGGAATAGAAGGAATGGTGTGTGTGTGTGTGTGTATTTTTAAGATTTTTATTTATTTATTTGTCAGAGACAAAGCGAGCACAAGCAGGCAGAATGGCAGGCAGAGGCTGAGAGAGAAGCAGGGTCCCCCCTGAGCAAGGAGCCCGATGCGAGACTCGATCCCAGGACTCTGGGATCATGATCTGAGCCGAAGGCAGTGGTTTAACCGACTGAGCCACCCAGGCGTCCCTGTTGTATATATTTTATGTTCCAGAGAAAAGAGACATTCATGGAGAGGAACAATCACTTTAAGCCTGAAGAAGTCAACAAGGGCTTCAAGGAGGAATTGCTACTTTTATTTTATTTTACTTCACTTTACTATGTTTTATGCCTGAGCCTTAAAATCTGATAGGCAGAAAGCATGGTAAATATTTCAAAGACAATGAGTTGATTCATTTTATTGAAGCAGATGGTTTTTGTGAAAGAAATTCATAGAAGAAAGCTAAAGAAGTAAGTTTCATTTGAGGAGTATATTGTTCTTACCCAGGCTAAGCAAAATGCATATTTTCTGTTTGTAATGGGGAACTGCTGAGCAGAAGTGTGATGTGATCTAAGTGGTGATTTAAGAAGATAGATCTGTTGGCAATATAGAATATATTCTGATGGAGACAGAAAATGGAGCTAGACTAGTCAACATAGACCATTCCTAATAAGAGTTAACATTTTGAGTGCCAGGCCCTATTCTAAGCATTCCTCAAGTGTTAAATTCTGGAGGTAAGTACAATTATTATTCTCTTTTTTTATAGATGAGAAAACTGAGGCACAGAGCAGTTGCCCACCCACCTCACCCCATCCCAATGTTACACAGCTATAATAATCCAGAAGTCTCCATATTCCAGGTGCTGCCGTAAATAACTTGGATCTTAGAATTCTGGCTCTGAATAGAAATGAGGGACAAGGGGCACCTAGGTGGCTCAGTTAGTTAAGCGTCTGCCTTAAGCGCAGGTCATGATCCCAAGGTGCTGCCCAGCAGAATCCCTTTCCCTCTCCCTCTGCCCTCCCACCCCACCCCATGTCCAAGCGCACGCGCTCGCTCTCTCTCAAATAAATAAAATCTTAAAAATAAATAAATGATTGGGGGACAAGTCCATGAAAGAAAAGCAGCATGGATAGAACTCTGCTGACTACACGTCTGGGGCAGGAGGGAAGTGACAGGGATGAGCCAAGCAAATTCAGAAATACGGAGCAGCATGAATCATAGTAGAGAAATCAAAATCAAATGACCTGTCAATCTTAGTAACAGAGATTTATCCTAAGGGTATACCCACAGAGAAAGAAAAAGAACAAGTTGTCTTTTAAAATTATAAGAATAGTGATTACCATGTTAACAAGAGGGGGGAAAAAAGAAAGACTTGAAGATTATTATCAAAGTGTTAACTTTCATTTCTGTTTGGATATTCAGTGAAGCTTTTTGAAAAGCTTATTACTATTTTCTAGATTTTCTTCAATAAATATGTCTTACATCTATAATAATTACTTCTAAAAGGAAAATCCTAGGCTGGGAAAAGGATTATTTTAAGCTTTACTTATCCATTCACTCATTCCTCAAATATCTCTTGTAGTGCTTGAAATATGCTGAGCGCAATGTGCCAAAACTTGATCCTGGCTAGGTGTTTGAGACCTTTCGCTCTCTTCCAGAAGCTTTCAGTCTAGCAGGAGACAGACATGCAAACAACCCTAGTGTAATGTGATAGAGAAATGTGTTCAGGGCACAGTTAGCAGTTTGGGGAAAGAGCCATCAGATATGTTTGTTTGAATCTGGGAACGTGTAACATTTAAGATTCTATTTTACTTGAAAGCTGTTGACAGATAAGTTGGAAGAAGGCATTTCAGGAGAGGAAGCAGCACCGTGTGCCGTGATAGTAGAGCATCCAGATGCAAACACTCAGCACTGGTTAGATAGAATCAGGAGGGAGAACTCGAAGCAGGACGCATTTGAGCAGTGGTGATACTTGTAGCCTTGAAGGTGTGTGAGACCTGTAAAATAGGGAATCTTGAGGCAAACTTCTTAAGCTGTAGGAGAGGAAGAAGATGCAAATGAAGGACCTAGAGAAGTAGGAAGAGTCAATATTCCGATGTGGGTGCCCGAGAAGACAGGGATGTGGGTGGTCCGTGGTTAACCACTGATGCAGAGAGGTGCTCATGCTGTGTGTATTTCCAGTCTGTGTGCTGCTTTTCGATGTCTAAAATTGTTCCATAGTCTGCGTGCAGTTTCATGTGCTCCCTTTTCAGTAAGTGAATGAACTATGATTTGATTTTTAGTTTTGGGCCTCTGGGCTTTTCTTTCCACTCTGAGGAAACAAATCAATTTGTAAAGATTCGGGAGAATGCTTTATGAGAAAATGGATGTGGGGGTAAAATATTTAGAAAGTTAGCAGTGAGTGTACTAAACTGAAACATAGGTAAAGTATTCATCTTTGTATTTTGGGCACTTAGATCAGTGACCAACAAGGAAGGAAGGAAGGGAAGGAATTAAGAAATAGAGGTATGGATATTAAGATCAATTCTAGGGTTTTTTATTATCATAGTGAAAACTTACTTATACATATGTGGGTATAAGATACAAGTTGTAGATTGTTTAGTCTTGGAAATTGGAAGGGATACCTTTTCCTCTTACGACTGAGGTCAAGAAGGCATGGGTGTTGTGCAGCAGTTTTCACGATAAGAAAGAAGAAGGAACCTAGGACTGGGTAGACTTCATCTCACTACAGCAATAGATGATGCGTGTCTGAGAGTGGAAGTAAGGAGGAGGTATGATTACAGGCTTAAGGAGAGTGAAAGCAAATTTTTAAATGTTCCTTTTGGGGAGGAGGAGAATGAGAAGGGCAGCAAGAGGTAAACAAAAGGATTGTTGAGCAGCGAGAGGACCCAGCTGGAGGCTGATGGGAGGGTTGTAGAGGTTAGAAGTGGATTGTGGACTCATTCCTGTCTTAATGCTAGTAACTTAGATAGCAAGAATTTGGTTGGAAGGTAATAACTTTCCTCACAGAATACACTGTTTTTAGGAACTCTTGGACTCAGAGCTGAGAAATGCATTTAAGTTCAATTCTTGATTAATAGAAAACAAAAATGTTCATGTATAATTACATCACCAAGATGAAGAATAATGATTTATGTGCATTGTTTCATAAACCATAAAATGTATTAACCTCATACTTCCATTTTTAACAGTAAGAGGTAGCTTACCTTCATTGATGAAAGTTACTGGTGGTATCTTGAAGGGACTTTTGGTGGGAGAAGTTCCCAGATCAGGTGGTGGCATTAAGTCTCTGGGATAACCTGGATCCCTCTGTATCTCGTTACCTCCCAGCAGTCCGGGAGTGTACTGATGACTGTTAGGGATATGCTGTGGCACTACCTGGACAAGAGGAGGAGACACATGGGGGTCTTGTCGGGAAAATACGTTCAAGCACTGTTCTTCCAACGCAGTGATCATCACAGACTGGTTATTGACGAGATCAGTCAAGGAAGCATATTTTACCTCTAGTTCCCTGTACCTTGTTGCCATCTTCAGCATTTCGGTAGTGACATTGAGGATTTTATTTTCCAACTGGGAAAGTTCAAGTGAATTATCCCTCTTACGGATAATCTCATGTAGTAGTTGCATATAGAGTTGAGTAACACGTGAGTTCATGTTACGGCTTTCTTTTCTCAGCAGCTTTACCTCATTGACAATGTTTCCATCTACATCCACCACCAACTGCAGGACGTCTATCTCCCGCTTCTGCCTAGAGAGCACGTCCTTCAGGTTTTCAAGGTCCATCCTGGTGATCATGTCTTTAATGGTACTTGCATCTTGCCCTTTGGTATTAACACAAATTGGCCCTGTAATTTTTTGTTCAGGTACCAGGAATGTGTATGCACATTTCTTTACTTCCTCTTTACCATCTGTGGCACGAGGGTATCTCCTCTGGGATGTTTTTTTTATTTTGAATTCTCCTCCTCTGCAGTGTCCAGTGCCCATTAGTAGGAAGAATAGCACACTTAGGGTCCAGAAAAAAGCCTTCATTTTGAAATGAGGTTGTATGAAGTCTTTTAAAAAACAAACCAATGAAAACATAAGTAAGTAAATAAAGTAGAATAATAAACATGAGCAAAACCCAGGATGTGTCATCTTGCAGTCAAGATGATATTGTTATTAGCTGGTTGTATTATATTGGGGTTAAGAATAATTGTTTATATTTGAGGTGGTCCATTAAAAAAATAAACAAAAACTAATAAAACCAGTGTGCTCCAACAGAATTCTCAGCCATATGTGGATTACATTGTGTGTACTTCCTAATTTATCAAAAATTGTTAAATATACCATTTCTTTTTAGAATTCAAAATGTGTTACTAGAAAACTGCATTAAAGTTCATGTCTTAAGTAAAAAAATAAATCGATGAAGGGGAAAAGTAAAAATCAATTTTAACCTACTTTTAAAGTCAATAATATTTAAAAAAATAAGGGGAAAACTGGGTATCTATTGGTGTTACTAAACTGGGCCAGAATTAATGTTATTAATTTGTTAAATTCAACACCATAATGCGTTTGCACTTGTCTAAAACTTAGGTTTCAGAGAATAGCTCTCCAACTGCCACCTCACTATAATGCTTTTTATTTCTCAGTTCAGTGCCCACTGTGTGCAGAGGTATAGGGTTAGTGTTCTTGGGTGCTTTGAGACCCTAATAAGACACTTTTCTTACCTTTGAAAAGTTTACTTATTGTCTGAAGGCTCTGAAAATGATACACAATGTTTGTAAGGCATTGATTAAAACATTCTTCCCTAACTAGTATTAAATAAACTTTCATATATTTATTTTAGATTGTATTTATTTATTTGAGAGAAAAGAGAGTACAAGCAGGGGGAGAGGAGCAGCAGTCTCCCCACTGAGCAGGGAGCCCAATGTGGGGCTTGATCCCAGGACACTGGGATCATGACCTGAGTTGAAGGCAGATTTTTTTTTTTTAAGATTTTATTTATTTATTTGACAGACGGAGATCACAAGTAGGCAGAGAGGCAGGCAGAGAGAGGAAGGGAAACAGGCTCCCCGCTGAGCAGAGGGCCCGACGCGGGGCTTGATCCCAGGACCCCGGGATCACGACCCAAGCCGAAGGCAAAGGCTTTAACCCACTGAGCCACCCAGGTGCCCCTGAAGGCAGATGTTTAACTGACTGAGCCACCTAGGTGCCCCTCTTCCCTAACTAGTATTAAAGTTAATAGCAGGTGACTTTATTAGTTATTATTTTATATTTATATTATGTGGTTTTAATTAAATTGGCCCTCTATAATAATAAGTATCTTTTTTATCTGTCAAAGAGACATTTTTTAGACAGATCTCAGACCAGAAAGTTTTGGCATTATGTTTTTTGTTTTTGTAGCCTGTCCTTTTGGGATTAGTGACAAGTTTAAGAATGAGAGAATGTTTACAGTCATTATTGTGGGTAATTGTGTTTTCTGAACTATAATCATATAAATGCTCTAAGCTTACATATGATTTAACAGGTTCATTTTTTTTAAGCAGTTTAATTGTTATAACAGAGAGTCTACTGAACTGTATTTTATTAAAATTTCAATAGTTTCCTGAAACCATTACGAAGGAAAGAAACTCTCTGTAGTTGAAGATGATTGTTAGAGTTGGAAGGTGCCTTTGAGAACCTCTTTGCACCCATGTGCATTTTGAAAGCCTGGACCATGCAAATCGATAGTATTAGAACCGGGTCAAGGATTCAGGTTCCCCTGCTCCTTGGTCAACATTGCTAGCAGTGGCATGCACTGCTGGCTTGTGTGCTTGGAGTGTTTCATTTTTGCTGTGACAGAGAAACACTTGTCCCTCATAGTACACTTTCTGTAGAAACACCAGTACTCGCTCTTAAGAACCGAAGCTGCTTACTATTTCACGAGTTACCTCCCTCGGGATTAGTAGCAGTAAGTAGAGTGGCTGAGATGTGCTGCTTCCCTCAGCCTCACAAGCAGGCTGCTGGAGCACATGGCCCACCTTCCCCCCTCATAAACTAGGTGCCTAACTGCTGTTTTTGAAGGATGGCAGTGGATACACTAAGGCAGAACTTTTCTGTCCCACTTTCCACCCAGGTTCTTGTTTTTTTTTGATTTGAGAAGTCAGGTCCCAAGTCGTTTATGCCTACAATTAATAACAATGCAGTAATAACAGTAGTTCATACTTCTTGGGTTTTTTTACCTTGTTTAAAGCCCTTTTGCATGTATTAAGTAAATTACTTATAACTCCAGCCCTTTGAGTAGATTATTACAGTCCTCATCTTCAGTGAAGGACTGGCATCCAGAAAGTAAGGACCTTACCCAGAGTGTCACACAGCTTCTGAGAGATGCAGCCAGAGTCTGAACCTAGGCAAAAGACTCCAGAGTTGACGTTTCTCTTTTTCATTAACCACTACAGCATATGGTGACATGTCCTTTTTTCTATCACCGAGAGCATAACAATCCCTTAATGCTTGTTAACTATTTGCATCCACAACAACACTGTGAAATAAGTGTATACTCTTTTTACAAAGAAATAAAGTCCCAGAGAAGCCAGAATTAGCACTCAAATTGGATTCAGTTCTTCTTGTGACTTTTCCAGACCTGTGAATTTTATCGTAGTCATGCTGTAACTATAGAGGAGCCTTAACTTTGTGCTTCTTGTTTTTCAGTCTTTTTCTGGTTTGTAGGTCTTTACATAGACCCATTACTTACTTATGAAAAGGTATTTGTGGGACGCCTGGGTGGCTCAGTTGGTTAAGCGGCTGCCTTCGGCTCAGGTCATGATCCCAGCGTCCTGGGATCGAGTCCCGCATTGGGCTCCCTGCTCAGCAGGGAGCCTGCTTCTCCCTCTGCCTCTGCCTGCCACTCTGTCTGCTTATGCTCGCTCACTCTCTCTCCCTCTCTCTGACAAATAAATAAATTTAAAAAAAAAAAAGGTATTTGTGAATCATTTTTGTTAGGCTGTTTGCATTGTTTTTCAATCCCAGACGTTCTGCTGTCATTCTTTTCCCCCAGTATGTATTACTATTACTTGATAGCTACAGAACTAACTTGTGATTAGGAACCTTCCCCTAGGGCACCTGGGTGTCTCAACGGGTTAAAGCCTCTGCCTTCGGCCTGGGTCATGATCCCGGAGTCCTGGGATCGAGCCCCGAGTCAGGCTCTCTGCTCTGCGGGGAGCCTGCTTCCTCCTCTCTCTCTGCCTGCCTCTCTGCCTACTTGTGATCTCTGTCAAATAAATAAATAAAATCTTAAAAAAAAAAAAAAAAGGAACCTTCCCCCCAAAGTGAAGGTTCTTATGATCCATGAAATATGGACTCCAACTGCTTTCATAAAGATGACTGCTCCTTTTTAAACCATGTCTCCTTTGGTGTTTTCAAATAAACGGTGTTTTCAAAGTGGAGTGATAATGAAAATAAAGCAAAGTGGATGGAGTGTGTAAAATCGTTTGTCTCTCACTAACATAACCAAGATAGGAGGAATGAGCACAATACTATTCCATATTTGTATCAGAGGCCATCTGTTGCTTACTGATAAAAGCGCACTTGGATGAGTACTTTTAGTTTTTTGTTTTTATATTTTTGCCTCTGATGTCAAGAGAATATTTAGACCTTAAGTCTTCTATTTTGTAAGAAAAGGACTTTTATTGTACTAGAGTTACCAATAAAAGATTTTTTGTTATATTTGCAGATTCATGGGATTTAGATATGGCTTATTTTTAAAACTGGGACAGTAAAGTGTACAGTATTTCTCCTACATAGTTAACTTACCAGTCCTCAGATTCACTCATTTCACTTTTTTTTTTCACTCATTTCACTTTAATAATAGAATGGAAATTCTTAGACTATAAAGTTACTTTATTTAAATAATCTATGAAATAAGCTACCAAAACAAGGGAAATTCAGAAGCTGTCGTGTAACTTCAAAACAAGTAGAATTTCATGAACAGTATTCTGATTGGAACAGTTTGTATTCCTACCAGACACAGATTTGTATAGGACAACTAAGAACACATAATCCAAGACTGTTATTATGACTTTACATCAGTGTTGTCGTGAAAGAACAAAGATGAGAAATTAAAATAGCAGTAGTTTCCCTTTGTTGTGGTCTGCCTTGGCTCTTCATGGGCTCCTGCACAATTAAATCGTAAGATAAATTATTGTGTACCGAGAGAATCTGACCTAAGTATTTAAAGGAGGCAACTAAACATTTGTTCTTAAATAAATATAATTCCTTGGATCTTATAAAAGTAGTGACTTCGTTTTCACCCAAAGAAGAATAAGGAGACACATTTCTGAAGTAGTAGACTAGCTACGTCATGACTAAGAACTGGTTTAAAAATACATTTACTGTTACATTTTCTGAAAACATTCTCTTATTTAATATTTTCCCACCACGTTCTGTTTTAAAAGTGTAAGTTCTATAAATCTGTGTTACCTCATAAAAACTTTCTGTATATGTTAAAACTTTCCTAGGTCCCAAGAGAATGTTATAAATTAGTTACAGTATAGTATACTTAGGTTTAAATCGATGCCTTTGCTTGTTTGTTTTTAGAAAAAAAGGGGGGGAAAAAGTCCATGCTTTGAGTTAATTTTCTTGGTATTATTTCTCTTCATAGTTGCTACACTGCCAGCTAGTAGAAGAAATAAAAATCAGGATTTACTTCCTTTCAGATGGTAAATGCATAGAGGCATTTAACTGGCTATGTCACGCACTGAAAACAGCGTGAGGCAATGAACCTAAATTTATGAGCATTGAAGATGCTTTAGATACTTCTAGATTGTGAATTATGTTCTGGGAAAAGACTTGAGAATAGTCTCATCCCCTGGAGATATTAAAGAAAGGGATAGTAGTTATCTTTGTGTTTGGGGTTTCAGATTCGATGCTTGCCTTAGGCTTCAGTAAGAACCGAGGTTTAATGAAGTTCTGTACTTTTCATAGCAAACAGCAACAGAAAAGAGAGAGATGGCAGTATTGCTTGGACATTTTATCAGTTTCTTGTAAAATATGTTCAACAGAGCTCCTTCCAGGATATAGAGTATGAATCTTTAAGGAAAAGACATGAAAGTAAAGTTGAAAAAAATCTGAGTTTTACAGTTATTTGCTTATTGAAGTTTCTTACCATTTAATAATGTCTTTAGTTTTAGAAAAACAGAGGATCCCCAAATCATAAAAAAAAAAAAAACTTAAGTGTCTTTGGTGTTTAAAGCAAACCAGTAATTTTGCTAACTAGTAATTTTATTTTTAACAGTTCTCATAATACAATTAAAGTAGAATATTGAAAGAAAGTAGAATATTGAAAGAAACCTCTTGCTTGGTTACCGAAATTATGTCTATGTAAAATATATATATTTTTGGTCTTTTGATCATGTTTTTAAGTAATTGTACTTAATACAGTTTAAGTAGTTCTATCTTCTGGGTTCTTATTTTCTACCGTTATTGCTGACTACTTAATACTTAAGTCACATTTTCTTTTTTTCCTTAATTCTAATCTGCAAAGTTTTTTTTTTTAATGTACCAATAACTTTGCTTTCTTAAGTAATTCTAGATATAGCAGTTTTAATTTCTGTTACCCAAGTTAATTAACTGTTACATGTAAACCTGAAAAGTTACTTAAAATTCTTGAGTTTTTGCAAGAAACACTATAGACTTAGCTTAAATCTTTACAAAAATTTCTGCTTGATATTTGGTTATACTATAATTGAGGGATTGTTGCAAAGCCTTTCAGTTAATTTTATATCTTTTTAGCTGTGTTTTGTAGCTATACTTTAAGATCTCTAACAGTATACATGACCTGCCAGCGCACACACACACACTGGAATTGCATGGAGAGAGACTAATGTTTACAGCTCTTTTCTTTTGTTTGTATCCCTTTGTTTTTAATCACTGTGCTATAAACTTTATACATTGAATCTGTTACTTGTTAAAATTTGTTTCTGGTGTCGCTAAAGCACTTGTTTTCTAAAACCTAACATGTATGTAGCAGTGTATAAGCATATATAACAAATATTACTAAATTGAACCTCAAAACATGCATTAATCATCACAAAGTACATAATGATCAGTTTTTTAACATAAAGGTGCAAAAAAACCCAGCCCCTTTTCAGCTAAAATAAATTGTTAGTATATTTTTAAATTCTTTGTTTAATAAAAGATTTTGAAAAATAAATATTAAAATACCTTTATGCATCTGTTGATAAAGCAGACCCAGAAACTTGCTGCTCTTTTTCTTGCTTTTAAAAATCAGTGTAGAAGTTTGTTCCTCTGTGACTTTAATGGCAATTGCATTTTTGCTTTGGACCGTCTATCCAAGCTGTAATAAGGAACTTCTTTTTCTTCTTACAACACTAATCAGTTGAACTTGACAAGCCACCTATGTAATGTTAGGTAGTGTAGTGGAAGTTCTGGTCTGTGGGCTGTCTTTAATCCGGCAGAGAAAGCATTGTGGCTTTGCTCTGTCTGCCACATGGAGAAGTGCAGTAACCAGCTGCAGCTGACCCAGATCGTACATACAGCACCCTCGAATAGTGATTCCCTCTCTTTCTCAGTAAACTTAAGTTCAGCCCACATACTACGTCACTAAAAATTGCTGGAGACTAAGGGGGAAAATCTCCTCCTTAGGATTTCCTCTCTGTAGCCTTAAATAGGGGTGGGGATGGTGGGATCAGCAGGAGGTTGAATAGCTCTGAACAAGGAGAGACTGTGTGCAGGTTGAAGGAAGGGCACCATCTGGAAACAAACTATCATAGTTCAGCGGGCAATTATAAAACAAACATTTTAGTCTGCTGGCCAGAGATCTTTTAACTTGAATACTGAAAAAATAGTACTCAACTTCTCAGAAATAGTAACAGGCTGATAAGTTTGGTTTTTTGTTACAAAGAACAAGAGTTAGACTTTGTCACCGGGCAGCCACATAAATAATATAATACTCTTTATATTGTAGAGAATTTTTAAACACTTTACTAAGTTGCCATTTCAGAAGGTTTTAAACATAGACAAATCTTGATGTTGTTGTGAAATGTCTCTTAATAAAACTGTTCATCCATATAATTACTAAATACAAATGGAAATCTGTATATGAAATTCATTAATGTAATATGTCGAAAATTCTGATGTTATATAATGTCACTTCCTCCTATTCTAAAAACATGACCCCTCTTGTCTGAATAAGGTTATTCTTAGTAGTTGATGTTTTGAGATTTAAAAGCAAACATAACCCTGGCCTGAAAAAAGAGAGTTCTGACTCCCTGCTGGCTCTGTGGATTTAGAAAAGTCTAGAGAGAGAATTAGTAACTGTTCAGTACTAACTGTGCTATTATATTTCATTAAACCCAGAAGTGTTGATTAAGTAGCTCAATAGCTAATGAAACAAAAATTGGGGCATCTTAACTGATTTGGTACTTCACTACTAAGTAGTAGAACTGGGGTTTGAATCTAATTCCAAAGCTTTGTTCCATACTGTCTCTCCTTGGATTCTATAATTACTGATTGCTGCTTCTAGGTAAAATTTTGCAGGACTTCTAATTTTTATATATCCCATGTGCTTTCCCCTCCTTGCTGCCTTAGCTTGAGCTGTTTTTCTGTCAAACCACATTGTTTATTTAAAGTCAGCCCAGTTTCTACCTCTTTCACAGAATTGTTTCTTTAAATTCTGTGACATATATAGGTATACCAGGGGTTGCGAACTCAAGGTGTACAAAGACAAATGCTCACAAGAATGAGACAAGTAATGTAATTAAGTGAAATAAACCAGAAGTAAAGTAAAGGAAAATGAGTTAGGAAAAAACAGCATCCTTAAGGTTAATATGGTGGGATCTGCACCCTTTTCAGCTGTGCCTCGTTATTGCCAGATCTTCCCATTTTTTAGGAAGAGAAAAGTCTCTTAGATATTTCCTATGATATTTCTTGGTTTTAAAAACATTGGAACAGGGCGCCTGGATGGCTCAGTGGGTTAAAGCCTCTGCCTTCGGCTCAGGTCATGATCTCAGGGTCCTAGGATCGAGCCCGGCATCGGGCTCTCTGCTCAGCGGCGAGCCTGCTTCCTCCTCTCTCTCTGCCTGCCTCTGCGTACTTGTGATTTCTGTCTGTTAAATAAATAAATAAAATCGTTTAAAAAAAATAAAAACATTGAGACAGATGGAATGCCAGCTTTTAGGCTCTGATATATGTTATATAATGCATTACTTGATCATTTAATATTACTTGATCCTCTTGTATTCACTAATAACCTAATATGGGAGAAAATACAAGATAGTAAGTTTCTCCTGAACTGTTTTACTTGAGTAGTTTTGAACTTTCTAACTTTAACAATTAGTAATATCTCTAACCAAGGTAAGAAGTTGGGATGTCGTGTGTTTTGAGACAAATAATGATTAGTTTGGCATGTTAAATTGAAAATTAAAGATTTCAGTTCTAAAAAGAGATTTGAAAAGTCATTGGCAATTAGGTGATGGTTGAGGCTACAGAAGTAAGATAATCCAGGAAAGGAACATGCAGAGTAAGATTAATGACAGAACCATGGAGAACACCAATTTCTAGGGAACATGAAGGAAAAGAAGAATGGGGGGGGGGGTGGTTAGGAAGGTCCAAGCCATTAGAGCCAGTAAAGCCCCAAGGAACAAAGGGAATAATAAAAA
The DNA here is from genome assembly GCA_004024625.1 of Mellivora capensis. Classification (NCBI taxonomy): domain Eukaryota; kingdom Metazoa; phylum Chordata; class Mammalia; order Carnivora; family Mustelidae; genus Mellivora; species Mellivora capensis. The sequence goes on from PISX010012893.1 coordinate 43,960, forward strand.
TACTGAGCCACTAATGAGTAGTAGGAGACCAAGAGAGATGTTTAAAGATTTAATAACGAGCAGGTCCCTTATACCTTTGTTGGAGTAAATTTCAGCAAGATACAGATTTCAGACTGTGTTTTTTTAAGAGATTTTATTCATTTATTTGAGAGAGAGTGCACGAGCAGGGGGAGGAGCAGAGGGTGAGGGAGAAGTGGAAGAAGCAGACTCCCTGCTTAGCAGGGAGCCTAGTACAAGACTCAATCCTAGGACCCTAGGATCATGACCTGAACTGCAGGCAGATATTTGACCAACTGAGCCACCCAGGTACCCCAGATTTCAGACTATATAGTAAGTTGAAAAGTGGATTAAATTTAACTGCCAAGTGGATTGGTTTCCGCAATATATTAAGAACTTAGAAATCAGTAAGAAAAAAGACAACCCCGAGGAAAAATGCATAAAAGACATTTCATAGAAATATAAATATGTATATATTTATATATAATATGTATAAATATATGTATATTTGTATATATGTATATATAATATGTATAAATATATGTGTATATTTATAATATAAATATGTAACCTTATTACCGATCAAGAAAATGAAAATTAAAACACAGTGAGATATTATTTTATACCTATAAGATTGGCAAAAGTCAAGAAGACTAATAATATCAAGTGTTAGCACAAGAGTGGATTAGTAGAAACTTAAATGCTATCAGTGGTAGTATGAATTGATAAAGCTTTAAAAACCAGTGTGAAGGGGCTCCTGGGTGGCTGACTGGGTTAAAGCCTCTGCCTTCACCATCAGGCTCTCTGCTCGGCGGGGAGCCTGCCCCCCCACCCCCGCCTGCCTCTCTGCCTACTTGTGATCTCTGTCCAATAAATAAAATCTTTTAAAAATCTTAAAAAAAAAGAACAAAACCCAGTGTGAAGCTGAACATTAATAAACCATATAAATGCCATATATATATAATATAATATGAGATATATCCTAGGAAAATTCTTATACATGTGTCCCAGGAGATATTTATAAGAATGTCAATAGCAATGTGTAGGGAGGGAAGAAGTAACTTAAAAGTATCAAATAAGTAAGTAAATTGTGATACAGTTACATGTTAATATATTCTCAGTCTAAGGAATTACTGGTGCATTTAAAAACACAAATAGCTCCTGAAAACAAAATGGTAAGACACAGCAATCACAGAAGGCCATATTTTTAAAAATTTAACAAACACCTATAAATTACTTACTGTGTACTTATGTTTACGAATGTTATCATTGAATTTAACCATAAGCAAAAGTAAATATATTGTGCAGGAATACAGACAGATGTCTTGGGAAAAACAAAACAAGGGAATAATTTTAAGTTTTGGAGTAGTGGTTAGTTACCTCTGGATGGGAGGCAGGGAGGTGATACAGGGAATGAACAATACAGGTGATGTACTTCTTAACCTGCCTGGTCATTCACCGGTATCTATTACATTGCTTGGTAACAACCAATATTACATGAGTTAGAGTATACTTTTTAAAATGGTAAAATCATGATTCTTAAACAAATACAAAATGAGTACATGTCACGGTTCTATTTAAATCATTAAATTTATAAGGGGATCAGGAGGATACTGCAACCATTTCAGGAGAGAATTCAAAGTACCACACCTACCATATAGTCAGGAATGCTAAGATAAATTTATACATAGTTGCAAAACTGGTCAACATCCGTAGAGCATTAATCATCTACATTTTACTGAACATAAGGCATTGGCATTTTTATGGACAGGAATTTGTATTATTACTAGTTTTCAAAAACTTACGGAGTTTGTCAGATAGCTCAGAAAGTCCAGAAGGATACACTGGAGATAAGACACCTGGTTTTTTGTTTGTTTGTTTGTTTTGCCTATTTCAGAGTCTATCATAATTTTTCCTGACTCATGTAAACTTTTATATGCATCAAATATTTCATTAAGAAGAAATTAAGAGTTAAATAAGTGGAGGAGTCTCTATTTCCCTTTCAAGCTGTTTGTTATAGAGAAAGGGACAGGGGTCCTGTCCAGAGGAGGAATCAGATGTGAACAAAGAGTTACCTTGATTTTGTTTTCTTCAAGAGAGGAGGTGTAAATGTAGGCCTCCACTCCGCTCCAGAAAGGAACCCATTGCAGGTGAGGAGGCTGTCGTGATTACACTCAAAATCACAGTGGAGAGGAAAAAGGGATTCTTCTTCCTCTGAGATTGAAGGAAAAGCAGCTAAGCTAAAGATTCATTTGAAGTCATTAAAAAAGAAGTTGAGAGTCTCTAAAGTAAAGGAAGTATTTATGATAGATGGCGTCAAGAGTACCATTAAGACTTCCTGAATGGAAACAGAATGAATAGGATGAGTAAAAGGATTGTCAGCCCAAGATTTTAGGTTGTTTTAAGCACCTGTTGTCAAAACACTGCACAAGATTTTCATTTTCTTAGAGTGCAAAATAGAGCAACTGCCTTAAATTAGTTTATAGTCGTGAGCAGATAAGATATAAATAGAGTTTAAACAGAATATAAAGTCATAAAAATTACCAAGTGAATGGTATTACATTCACACAATTACAAATTGTATGAATTTGTAACAGCAGGTAGTGGAGAAGCTAGGGTACAGGTATATACTCTGAGGTCCCAGCTCTGTTACTAACAGTTCATATGGCATTAGTTAATCTGTTAAAACGGGGTTAGACTGGAAGACTGGACAGTTTCTACATTCCTTTCTTGGAGTCTGTGAGAAAACTAAAGAACAGTTGACACTGACCTGGATATTAAATAAAATTGAGATGGGCAGAGGTAAGTCTCGGAAATAGTCAAGATGAAAGAAACAGCATGAAAAAAGAACGGCTTTTTTGGAAGGCAGTATATGTGGTACATAGGTGGTTTTTTCAGAGTCCATGTAATGTGCAGTAATGAGGTAAAAAGTAGGAAAGTGTATTTTTCTCTTTTAACTGTATTGTCGTATACACCTTACATGTGTGGCCTTGCATATCTAGAACTGGTAAAACCAAGTTATATTTGGAGGTTATTTTGTTGGCACAGAGAAATGGGGCAGTGGGGTTGCAGTGGGGGAAAGAGTTTCAGTTTGTAGTCAGATGCACTGTTTCAGAAATCCAGCTGTCAATCTTCGGAACAAGACAATATACAAACACTTCATGTCTAATGCCGTGGGAACTGCTATAAAGTTCATCAGGAGCGCCTGGCTAGCTCAGTTGGTAGAGTACGTGACTCTTGATCTCGGGGTTGTGAGTTCGAGTACCCCATGTTGGGTGTAAAGATTTTAAGTAAATAAACTTTAAAATAGAAATAAAAACAAAATACCCTCATAAGAGAACATTTACAAAAACATTATTTATGTATCTGACCCCAAATCCATGGAAACCTATGCCTCGATGACTATGATTTAACAAGGCTGTGGTGTTTATTAACAATAAATCCTAAATACAGCATATATTAAAATGTAGTGATGAACTAGTTTTTGGTTTTGTCTTTTTTTTCTCATTTTTATCATGCTCTTCCAAACTACAAGTAAGAAAACACTCATTTATCTCATTTTGTTTCAGGTATCTATTTGTCAGATTTAACATACATTGATTCAGCATACCCATCAACCGGCAGCATTCTAGAAAATGAGCAAAGATCAAATTTGATGAATAACATCCTTCGAATAATTTCTGATTTACAGCAGTCCTGTGAATATGGTACGTTTCTGGGGAGTAATACTACATCATTATGCTGTGATTCTTTTGACTCATTTATCTGAATTGATAGCCATTTTTTGCACAGCAGGGAACATCATCCTACTATAAAAGAAAATAATGATTGTTTAATATTTAGCATCCTGTTTGATATCTTGCTTTTAAGGAGTTGAAGTATTTCATATTTAAAATTTTGTTTTATCTTTTTCCTTTTGTGGCAACTTTGCTAACATAATTTATAAGATTATTTTCTGTTATCTTCAACTCATTTGATATCCCTGGTTACGGAAATAGTTCTTACATTTTTCAGTTTGGGAAGGGACTAAGACCTATGATCCTTGTAACAGTTGACTAGCTTTCTTAAGTTCATCATTAAATAAATAACCAATTTTTTGTTCAAGAGTATTTAATGGGAAAATATGTAGAAAGAGCTTACACAAGCCCAGATAATGAGAAAAAGTGTTGTATTTTTTTTCTCATTTTTTTATGATGTTTGGATGCTTTCAGCCTGGTAGGGAATAAAGATAACCATTACTGGTATATATTTTTTAAATGTTTAAAAAAAAAACAGTGAGTTTACATTATCCAGTTTATTTAAAATAGATTTGTCTGAAAGCTATTTTATGTGCATGTGTATACTTCTAAGAAAACCTTAAAAACTTCCTAAAAGTATATGTGGGGGTGGACATTTATCAAATATGTGGGATTTGGTAAATGGAGCTATTTGTTGTTGTTGTTGTTGTTTTAATACAATCTGAAGAGAAACCAGAGTATGTTTGGTGTTTTGTTTTGTTTTTTAATCTGTACAAACAGCGTGCAACTGTAAGTTTTTAAATTATCATCAGTTTTACATTAAATAAAATCTACCTCAGTAGTGTCCTCCTAGAGTTAATTTAAATTTTGGTGCCATGCAGCCTTAATTTTTCTTAAGTATGTATTTCTCAAATTAACTTTTAAAATTCTGGTTAAGATATACCGTGTCAGATAATTATTTATCACATTTTGCCTAGATATCCCCATGTTGCCTCATGTTCAAAAATATCTGAACTCCGTTCAGTATATAGAAGAACTACAGAAGTTTGTGGAAGATGATAATTACAAGTAGGTTGGATCTTCAAAAGTGGTTTAACTTTGATCTGTGTTCTACCCTTTCGTCCCCATGTGTTTAAACATCTGAATTTTATATTGTATCTTGCAAATGCCTAATCCAGTTTACAGTGCTTATAGTGATAAAGGTATTTGTATATACTTCTTTACTTTATGTACTTTTTTTTAAGATTTCATTTGTTTATTTGACAGAGGGACACAGCGAGAGAGGGAACACCAGCAGAGAGCGTGGGAGAGGGAGAAGCAGGCTCCCCACTGAGCAGGGAGCCTGATGTGGGGCTCGATCCCAGGACCCTGGGATCATGACCTGAGCTGAAGGCAGACGCTTAGCGACTAGACCACCCCGGCACCCTTATGTTTTTCTTAAGCACTTGATATGACTGAGACAATTTACAAATACCTCATCTGTTCTTTTGTTTAAAAGTGTTTCACTTTTCTCAAGTTGTTGAGAGCTGATCTTTGATAGTTCCAGTATAAATGTCTTCCTTTCTTTATATTCAAGCACTGAATGTTTATGGAAATTTATCTTATAATAGATTGAAAAAATAATGAAACCCTCTATAAATAGGAAAATTATTCCTTTTGTAATGGTAATTTTTGGGCACATCTTTGAATTTGTTTTCAGTTGTTTTTATGGATTGATATAATATTGAACCTTCCTACCTCTAGGGTAGAGGCATATGTCCAATACCGCACTTACCCTTTTCTCTATTATAGCAAGTCCTTTATTAAAGATTTCAAAAATCACTTCTAAAATACAGCTGCCCATTTCCTTCTTTTTAACATCTACAGTTCTGCCCAAGGTAGGAAGGATTTTTACATTTTAACCCTTTTTATTTTCAGTGAATACTGTACCTCTTAACTGCCAGGTTTGGGGATTTTTTTGTTTTTGTTTTTGTTTTTTCAAAAGATGGAAGGACAAAGAACTTGTATCTCTTGAGGCTTCTGATGCTTCTTGTGACTTCATTTGTTAATTTCAAATAAAATGTTTTTGCTTAGCTTTATTATGCAAGTTATTCCCAAGCTTTCATTTTACTTTGTGTCTTTTACAAATTTATTTTCCAATAAATTCCAATAAACTTCCATACTTATACATACTTTTAAAAACTTACACAGTGAGAGACTAGGTTATTTTTCATTATTAATGCATTATATAAAAATTTTCTTGTATGGTGTAATTATCAACTGCCTTGTTCCATTAAGTTTCAACAGTTTTCAGTGAACAAAGTACCAATAAAAGGCTACAAATTCTGGAAAAAAACTAGAAATAAATTCTCTTCAAAGATTAAAGCTCTAGATAATATATATTTAAGTGTATCTAAAATTTTATTAATGTTCAAAAACACCTTTATTGGGGCACTTGGGTGGCAGAGTTAGTCAGGCCTCTCCCTTCAGCTCAGGTCATGATCACAGGATCCTGAGATTGAGTCCCCTGTCAGGCTGCCTCCTCAGCGGGGACCCTGCTTCTTCTCCCTCTCCTTCTGCTCCCCTTGCTTGTGTTCTCTGTCTCTGTCAAATAGATAAATAAAAATCTTTAAAAAAATAAAAATAAGAACACCTTTACTGCCATCTTTCCCCCATACCATAATATTACCACTTTATATTTCTGTATCAATTTTTATTTTATAAAAGATTGTTACATAGTAGCTCACTTGGAAATGTCTGAGGTCAGTGGATCAGCTTTTTTTCAAGGCTGCAGTTTTTTCATAGATTTGTTGTCGCCTCAGGTTATGGGCTTCTTGCGTTTGAGGGTCTGTATCTTATATTTACCACTATTTCTTCCATCTTAGCTCTAATCACTGGCATAGCACAAAACACTCATGTTTTGTCTAGTGAGATATCTTAAAATATGATTAAATAGTTGTTAAAAATTTCTATATCTGGCTCAAACTTGTTGAATTTAAAAGAAGTTAAAGTATTCAATAGTGAAGCCTAAGAAATTGTTGCACAGTTATAGAGGATGGTAAATTTTTATTTACTATGGTGAAAGTAAAAGTGTTTAGTTAGGCTAATTCTTACTTTGTTAAAAGATATGGTAGCCAGTGAAGCCATTAAGTAGCTTTAACTGTAGGTATACTGATGTGAGATGCCTTCATTTTTGTAGGAAAGTTAATGCTGTTGTACTGATTTCTGTTTTCATGAGTGACTAGAACCAGAATGGCCTTCCCGTTACAGTCATTTTAACAAATAGTTATTAAGCTTTTGCCATAGATGAGTTTTTTGTGCTACTTGCCAGGATTACAAAAGCAAAATCTTGTTCTTGCCCTTAAGAAGCTCATCTCATACAGAACACAGCCACAAGACAGATGCTGGCAGAGCAGTGCACATTACTGTGATAGATGACGTATGCTCAGGATGCCATGGGAACATAAATCCGGGGGGAGCCCTAACTCAACTTTCAGTGGGAAAAATGAGGAAAAAAAGATCATGAATGGTTTCAGGAGACAGTGTCACCTGAGGCTTATTAATCTTAACAGGTGAGTAGATGGTATCTCCATGTAAGGAGGGAGGAAAAGTGTTCCAGGGGATGAAAGGATCGGAGGATTAGGATGGGAAGCAGTGTTTTTGCTTTGGGGAATGTTCAGTCGCTTGGCAGTATTGGGGCATCAGATGGGAGACTGAAGAAGACAGTTTTTTAAAGATGCAGTTGTGTTTCAGGAACCTTCTAATTCAGTATGCTGAAAGTCAGCATTTTAAGATAAGAGCCATTAAAATGATTAGAAAAAAATGGTTTCTCTGATGAGAGATTTAAATAAAAATGACACCTTTGGTTTATCCAAGGCCTCTGTTTTTTTGGCAGCTTCATCTATCTATAGGCAACCAGTTATAGACACTGCAAATTAATGCGTGGTGGTTTTTTTTAAGATTTTATTTATTTACTTGACAGACAGATCACAAGTAGGCAGAGAGGCAGGCGGGGTGGGAGGGGGGGAGCAGGCTCCCCGCTGAGCAGAGAGCCCGATGTGGGGCTCGATCCCAGGACCCTGAGATCGTGACCTGAGCTGAAGGCAGAGGCTTTAACCACTGAGCCACCCAGGTGCTCCTAATGCGTGTTTTTTAATCAGGATGGAGATCTTCCACAGTTCCTCCATTTTAATACTGAACATAATCTCTTTTCTCAGTGAACCAGCACCTGAATGGTGTTTTGATGATGACATAGGCACCCGGCCTCTGACTTGACGGCTGCGATTTAAGATGCTTCTCCTTTTTGTACTGCTGACAACGGCGTGACTCACCCATAGCTTCCTCTCTGTTCCTTTCAGTTGCAGTTCTGCGTTAGGAAATCGTAGTTATTTTATTTTCTTCTCTGTCCTCCACATACTAAACTATAAGCTTCTCGAGGGCAGGATACTCTGCCTTAATCTCCGTTCTGTTCCAGTGGAAAGAGCACAGAATGAATTCAGTATAGTCTGTAGCCCAAATAATTAAAGTAAACTGCTCCGTAGGAAGAAAAAGAGCGGAGAGTTCTGGTTAATCATATTTCTGTCTGTTCAGGACTACATTTTACACTGTCAAATAATTGGAATAGAATCATACATAATTCCCTGTGAGGTTATCAAGGAAATAACAAGTTGAGAACCTGTAATAGATTTATCATGATGACTATCACTTGTATTGTACAATTTCATTTTAAAAACTCCAGTTGGTAGAATGCTTTTTTTTAAAAAGTATTAATCTTTAGACAAATACTTAGTAATAGGCTTTGTGGGCTATACCAAAGTATTTTCTACAACTGCTGTATTATCCTGTTTCTTGAAATGGCATCTACTGATAGGAGTCATAATCTCTTTTTGCTGTGGAACTCAACTGGATATATTATCCTAAATGGAACTTACATATCAGCTAATAAGCTTTGACTTAGGACGGATTTACCAGGAATTTTGCAAACAACTTTTTTATTATTAAAGATCTTTTAAGAAGTTGAATTAGTTGTTTTGGGGGCTGTTTTGGAAATTTTCAGTGCTACAGAAGCCATTTGTCTGTCCAGTAACAATTCTAAAAGTAATTTGTGTAATACATGAAAATTCCTGAATTTAAGTGTCAGGTATCAATATAACTTCAAGTTAAATCACATTTTAGTCGTTCACCAAATATTTTTAAATGTGTTCAATCATTTAGTTTGGGGGAAATTTTTCTGTTTTTAAGTATAACTTTTTAATGATTTTTTTCTTTGCCTAATATTTCTAAGAATGACCATAAAATGTATGAAAGAAACAAGAGATTTACTATTATTAAAGATTGCTCTTGAAGAAAAATATGTAGCTGAGATTATGTTGTTAAAATGCATAATTTTTTGTAAGGAAATACATAATTTTAATATTGTCAAATGTTAATCATTTTATGTGTTTTGTTTATTTTTAAAATTCAGGCTTTCGTTAAAGATAGAACCAGGGACAAGCACACCTCGCTCTGCTGCTTCAAGAGAAGATTTAGTAGGTTAGTGCATAGTTTTTTCTGATTACTGAATAACAAATCAGATAACCTATTAAGAAAGAATATGCTCCAATGTAAATAAATACTTAGCACATTTTATAATGCATGCAAAAATTTATTTTTGGTATTAAAATATATCACTTTGGGTTTTGGGGGGTTTTTTTGTTTTTTTTGTTTTTTAATTAAGAAGTTGTTACTTGGAGTTCATAGTAATGTACAAAAAAACAAACTAATCAAGGAAAATATATACAACAAACAGAAAAAAGTAAGTGTTCTTAAATACTGTCCTTTTTTTTATGAAGAATACACTATCCTGGTCAGTGAAGGTTGATGACATTAAAATTTTCTGTGGTTTGAGTGGAAAATTTTATTAACGTGAATAATTATGGAAATCAGTTTTAGTAGCATTTTAGCAATTCACTCTTAATACTGGGCCAGGTATGAAAAATAATTTTAAAAAGTCACAATCCCATAATTCACCTATGATATTATAATGGGGATAATATATGTGTACCACACATAATTAAAAATATAAAATTGGAGAGAATTGTTCATTGTTTGAGAATTTTTTTTTCCAAGGTTTTATTTATTTATTTGACAGAGATCACAAGTAGGCAGAGAGGCTGTGGGGGTGGGAAGAAGGCTCCCCACTGAGCAGAGAACCCAATGCAGGTCTTGATCCCAGGACCTTTGGATCATGACCTGAGCTGAAGGCAGAGGTTTTAACCCACTGAGCCACCAGGTGCCCTGTTTAAGAAATTATTAATAAGTACCTTTTTTAAAATTTCAAATGCAGACTTTGGCACTAAACTTCATAATATTAGATACTCTGTAAGTATTTGGAGGCCCATCCAATAAGGTGTGGAGGAAGCAAGGGGACAAGCCATAATGATACCTAGGGGGAGAGTATATTAAAAGCAGTGGAAAACATGGCAGTGTGAATCCCTTAGATTTGCTTTTGTTTTCTTTGTTAAAATGATATTTTGCAAATCTTTATACTTTTCAAGTTCTGGTTTTTTAACTCGCATAAGTCTGAACAGTGTCAAAATAGATTGAAATTCCAACTTGAATGCTTGACCTGCCCCACATGCTCTTTCTCCAAGAAGAAGCTAAAGCTAAGAGAAGCACTGTGTAAAATTAAATGAACACTGAACTGGGACTCCTCTGTGTGATTAGTTACAGGCTTAATCTATGATTGTGCCCGATGTGGGACTCGATCCCAAGACCCTGAGATCATGACCTGAGCCTAAGGCAGAGGCTTAAACCACTGAGCCACCCAGGCACCCCGGAAAGCAAATACTTTAATGTTCAGTCAATTAAATAGAATTAACTATATCATTATCTTAAAGTTTAAATCACATTTAAATCACATTTTACATTTTCTATCAAGGGATTAAAAAGAAAACAATCTTTTTGAAACAGTCTGAAAAATTTCTCTCCCTCTGTGCCTCTCTCTGTCTCTGTCTCTCTTTTGCATTTAACCTTTAGGCCCTGAAGTAGGAGCATCTCCACAGAGTGGAAGAAAAAGCATGGCAGCTGAAGGAGCCTTGCTTCCACAGACGCCGCCGTCCCCTCGGAACCTGATTCCACATGGACACAGGAAGTGCCATAGCTTGGGCTATAAGTCAGCATTTTTCATTTTATCTTTCAGATTTTTAAGTTGTTTCCAGTTGAATTTGTTTTCTCTATGTTTTATTAGTTAAACATAGTTTTATTTGTATAACAGTAGGTTTTTCCTGATTTAGTAAAATATCTTGTTTGCCTAGAAGCATTTAGTTCTTCTTTTACCGTAATTTGGAAATAAGCTTCTCCCAACAGTGCCTGCATTTGAAGGAAATAAATGAACTATATTACAGAGTATCATCATAAATAAAATGAGGAAAGCAATTGCCCATTCTCCTTTTAAATTACAGCTTTTATATCAAAACAGTCATTGCTTATCTTAAAGTAGGTCACCTTAAGTAAAGGTGTATAAAAATTATTCCTTTCATTCCTAAATATAATGAAAAGGAAACTGATTTTTTGTTTAACATCGTTACCTTTGCAAGATTGTTTACTCAAAATGGGGCCTATAGTTTACCTTTGCCATAATTTTTGTGAAAATTTAATAGCTGTTTTCCAAAAGTGAATGTGGAACTATTTTTTAATGGACCCAAGACTCAAGATGAAATTAAAATATTATCTGTTACATAAGATAGGGCCTGGCCTGATTTCCTAAAATATTTTCCTTGAACTGTTAATTTTAGGCTTTTATGGGAATATCTGTGTGATATCTTAGCATGAGAATTCAAAAGTCAGTTTAAGATAGCAGGTAAATGTTGTATATCTTGAATCTTTAAGAGTATCTTTTATATCCTGAATTACCAACAATAATAAAATATATGAAAAATATTTCTCTTTGTTTCCAGTTTCATTCATAAAATGAACACAGCAGAGTTTAAGAGTGCAACGTTCCCAAATGCAGGGCCAAGACATCTATTAGATGACAGCGTCATGGAGCCCCACGCACCATCTCGTGGCCAAGCAGAAAGTTCTACTCTTTCTAGTGGAATATCAATAGGTGAGAAATACTTCTCTGAAAGGATTACAATTTATAAAAATGAGATTCTTAATAAAACATTTGGAAAAAAGTCACTAATCCTAACATACATAGAGAAACTTTGACAAAAGCGAAGTAGCAGTTAGATATAGGATCATCTTACTAGTACCTACTGAAGTTAATAAAGAAATCATGGAGTTTTAAAACAATGCTTGATATTTTTTACTCCAAAAGGGGAGGCATTTGAGGAATGGTGGGAAAAGAAGTTGGACTGGTTGAATTGGTTACTTTATGCAGTTTGGTTGTAGGAATGAGGAAAGGGGTAGAGTTGGTATACTCCCAGTTTTTTGGATTAAGCAGTTAGTTAGTTAAATTATGGTACTATTGCCATGATAGAGAAAACCAGAAGAGCAATCATTTGTAGGTGGTGAGGTATTTGTGAAGGATGACTGGGTTTGAGGAGTTGGGAATCCTATTTTGGACGTGTCCAAACAGTTGTCAGGTAACTGAATATGTGACTCTTGAGCTCAGTGGGTTCAGGTTAGGTCTATAGATATTAAGTATGGGAGTTTGCATATTTAGCATAGTATTTCAAGCCATGGGATTGGTTGAGGTCACCAAGGAAAGCATGTAAGTAAATAAGAGAAGACACACTTACATTTAGAGGTCTGATTAAACTTTTTTTTTTTTGAAGATTTATTTATTTTAGAGTGAGAGAACATAAGCAGGCAAGGCAGAGGGAGGAGAGAATCTCAAGCAGACTCAAGCAGTGCAGAGCCTGATGCAGGGCTCAATCTCATGACTGTAAGATCACGACCTGACCTGAAACCAAGAGTTGGATGCTTAACCTACTGTACCACCCTGTTGCCCCCTAGTATTTTTTTTTCATAGATGTGTCATCAAAGGAAGTACAAAGGAGGGATCAGTGAAACAGGAATAAAAATCAGGATGTGGTATCACAAAAGCCCAGTAGAGGAAGTATCTCCAGGAAGAAGGAAGTATTTAATGTATCACTATCAAATGCAAGAAAAAAGATGAGGATGGGAATTGATCAGTGCATTTGGCAAGATAGAAGTCATTGGTGACCTTGATAAGACCTGCTTCATAAAATAGTGGCATCAGAGCCCTGATTGGAGTAGACTGGAGAACGAGAGGCCAGGGAATAGAAATGAAGGGGAAAAAAATTGGGACCATACTGGAAAGGGATGTGAGGTTATGAGGAAAATTTGTTTTTACTTCCTAAACTTTATTTCCTGAATCTTTTAGATGAGCATTATTTCTTTTGATTATTGGAAAAACCTTCTTACAGTGTTTTGTTTGTTTGTTTTTTGTTTTTCTTAAGAAGGAATAGAGGAGGAAAATAGCTTCTCTGATTAAGTGCCAGGTTGCTCAAGGGCTAAGCCTATCATTATTATTAAAAGGATCATCTCAGTATTGATGAATAGTCAATAGAAAGAAATCCAAGAAGGAGTTCATTTTCTTCAACAAATTGACTTCCTTAACCCTTAAAAGTTCCAAACCCAATGAACAAAACTGATTTAGAGCTTTCCAGCACTATTCAGCAATTTTTAAATTCCAAAGTTCCCCTTTTGATAGGTACAAATGATTAAATAATGATAAAATTCACAAAATAGAAGACAAGTTAGTCACCTCAAATACCTCTTCATTAATGCTATAAGCTGTTATTATGCAAATATCAACCTCAACCTGAAAAATAATACATAGTGTAATTTTGCAAAAGAGAGAAGAAGAACTTTCTTCCCATTAAAAATCTGTTACACTATGGAATCTGGCATGCCACTTAAACCAAAAAATAATAATTTTTAAAATTACTGCTCTCAAGTATATATAATATTTGACTTTTCCCCATCATAAATTTTTTTTAAAGATTTTATTTATTTATTTGACAGAGATCACAAGTAGGCAGAAAGAGGTGAGGAAGCAGGCTCCCCGCTGAGCAGAGAGCCCAACATGGGGCTCGATCCCAGGACCCTGAGATCATGACCTGAGCCAAAGGCAGGGGCATAACCCACTGAGCCACCCAGGCACCCCCCATCATAAGTTTTATAATGATAATTCTTTAGTTTATCTGTGGCTTTTTCACTGATGTTCTTTTGGTTTTCACAAGATAATCATCTCGTTATTTCATTCAGTTACAGTTAGTGTCTCAGTATGGAGGCCTTTCTTTTAGAACAGGAAAAGACTATTTTAGGGATGCCTGGCTAACTTAGTAGAGTGTGCAATTCTTGATTTGGGGGTTGTGAGTTTGAGCCCCACTTTGGGTGTAGAGATTACTTAAATATAAAAAAACTTTTTTTTTTAATTTATTTATTTGTCAGAGAGAGAGGGAGAGAGAGAGCGAGCACAGGCAGAGGCAGAGGGAGAAGCAGGCTCCCTGCCGGGCAAGGAGCCCGATGTGGGACTCGATCCCAGGACGCTGGGATCATGACCTGAGCCGAAGGCAGCCGCCCAACCAACTGAGCCACCCAGGCGTCCCTATAAAAAACTTTTTAAAAAAAGGAAGAGACTATTTTAATTTTGCCTTTGCATTTATTTATTTTTATTGTAAGGCTGTTAAGTGGGTAAACAATAAAGATTGTTACATCCTTGTTTGTAAATTAGAACATTAGACATAGGTATTACCTTGCACGGTTTTTGTCTTAAAGCTCTATATTCTGGAAAGAAAGTAATTTATAACCATAGATGGTAGATGTTACACACACACAATTTATAGTTAAAAAAGGGTTTTTTCCTTAGCTGTAACTTTAATCTACAATATTAGTCTGTACTATGGAGATTTTGAGGAAATACTCCAGAGAAATTAACCAGTGCTTGGGACAGTGACCTCTAACATTTTCTGATGTGGTATAGAAGTCTTAGATAACCTAAAGTGGTCTTGCCCAAATCAATCAATGTGATACAACACATTAATAAAAGAAAGAACAAGAACCACATGATACTCTCAATAGATGCTGAAAAAGCATTTGACAAAGTACAGCATCCCTTCCTGATCAAAACTCTTCAAAGTGTTGGGATAGAGGGCACATACCTCAATATTATCAAAGCCATCTATGAAA
>PISX010012894.1:0-49814 GCA_004024625.1 Mellivora capensis
TCAAATATTCTGCCCTTTTTAAAATTGGATTGCTTGTCCTTCCTTGCTGATTTGTAATATTATTTGTATATTATAAATATGAATCATATTTTGAACAAATGTGTAAAAAATAGTATCTCTAAGATTGTAGCTTGATTTTTCACACTTTGTAATGACAAGTTGATAGATAATATTACTACTTTAATATAGTCAGGCTTAGTTTTTTTTTTTTTTTTTTAAGATTTTATTTATTTATTTAACAGAGATCACAAGTAGGCAAAGTGGGGGGGGAAGGAAGCAGGCTCCCTGCTAAGCAGGGCTCCCTGCTAAGCAGGGAGCTTTTGTGGGGTTCGATCCCACAACCCTGGGATCATGACCTGAGATGAAGGCAGAGGCTTTAACCCACTGAGCCACCCAGGCACCCCTTTAGTTTTTTCTTTTAAAGACCAGGCTTCAAGATCCAGTTTAAAAAGTGTTTGCTTCTGGGGCAGCTGTGTGGCTCAGTTGGTAAAGCATCTGACTTCAGCTTAGGTCATGATCTTGGAGTCCTAGGATTGCCCCTAGTTGGGCTCCACTCATGGCAGATTCTGCTTTTCCCTCTTCCTTTACTTTTCCCCCTGCTCATGCATGAATGTACATGCTCTCTCTCTCTCTCTCTCTCTCTCTTTCTCTCTCAAATAAATAAAATCTTTAAAAAAAGTGTTTGATTCTGAATGTATTACTGGTTTACCCTCACGTTGGTAGCTGTTATCAATCTGGAACTGATTGTTTTGTTTACTGTACGTTTGGGGATAAAGTGCTCCCATTGATCTAACCCAAATTACTGAAAAGACCCTATTTAACCCAATGTAATACAGTATCACTTTGGCCATAAATCAGGTGGTTCTGCACCTGTACCTGTGATGTATTCTGGCCAGTAATGTTACTTGCTTTTGGTATCAAAGATCTGCTATCATCATAAAAAGAGTTGGGAATTACTTGCTATTTTCCTGTTCTCTGGAAGTTGTTATATAACATTTGTGTTATTTCTTTATTATACACGTAGAAGAAGTCAGCCCTGAAACTCCCTGAACCTCTAAAGATTTTTTTAATATGTATGGTAGTACTCATTACAGATTTAAATTATTTAAGGGATTTGGGTCAATACAAACTTTCTACTTATGTTTATGCTGGTTTTAGAAAGTTATGTTCCACTTAGAATTTGAACATCTAATAGACTTTTTCAACTTTGTTGCTGTAAGTTGTGGGTAGTACCTTACTAATATCATTTTATTATTTGTAGGATCTTTACTTTTATCCCCTTTCACATCTAAATATTAATTTTTTTTTTTTGTTGAGTCTGGCTTTTCGAGTCAGCCTATGTCCATTTTGGTTAATGTTTCATATGCACTTGAAAAATAACATGTGTATTCTGTAACTCTTTCTTGCTGTGGTTTATTGTCATCAGTTAAGTTACATTTCCTAATCAAGTGTTCAAAGCTTCTACATTCACACAGAGGTTTTGTTTCTTTAGGACATAGTTTATTAATTATTTTATTATTAATAATTAATAGACAATTAACATTGTCTATTAATTATTGAGAGAGGTGTGAATTTTGAATTTGACTATTTCTCTTTTTAGTTCTGCCAGTTTTTGCTTGGATATTTGTTTGCTGAGCACATACATATACAAAGAATAAACGTATCATAAGTGTCCATCTTAGTAAATGCTCATTCATTGCATCTGGTCATATAGTCAGCTTTCAGATCAAGAACAAAATACCATCACTCAAGGAGTTAACATTGTTCTCCCTTCTAGTTATTATCTCTTCAAGGGTAATCACCAGTATGCTTTCTAACAGCAAACTAACATTTGACATGTCTTAATTATTTGTTTAATGGAACATGCTATGCATTCCTTTGCATCTGACTTCTTTGATTGAACATTATGCTTTGAGATTAAACCATAGCCTTATAAGTTCTTCTAGAAATTCGTTATCATTGCTGTATAGTCTTCGACTTTGTGAATATACTAATATTTAAATGTCCATTCTACTGTTGATGGGCAGTTGGGTTATTTCCAAGTGGAAGCTGTTTGTTGAAGTACTGCAGGAAATAGTTCATTGCTAGCCCTTTGGTGAACATGTGTAGATATTGGGGGTGGATACACACCTAGAAGTAGAACTGTTGAGTCTTAGGGTTTGTGTATCTTTAACTTCTAGTAGGTTCCACAGAACAGTGTTGCAGTGTGACTGCGCCAGTTACTTTCTCCTCAGCGGAGTGTGAGACTTTTGGTTACTCCGCTGTGCTCAAAATAGTCACTATTTTCTGACTTTGTTACTTAGCCATTCTGGCAAGTGGATAATGGTTCTCATAGTAGAGGCTCTAATTTGCATTTCAAGGGAAGTTTAACACCAATTCAAATGTTTAGATTCACCTTGGGGATGTGTCTGGTCACTCCTTGACCCGTTATCTACTGTGTGGTCAGACTTTTCTTATTGATTTGTAGGAATTTTTTATTCTGAGTATGTATCTTTTGTTAAATACAGGAAGAGTGAAGAACGCATGTGTGGCTCAGTCAGTTCAGTGGCCAGAGGGCTCTTGGTTTTGGCCCCTGTTGTGATCTCACAGTGGTGAGATCAAGCCCCATGTGGGGCTCTGTGCTCAGTGCAGAATCTCCTTCAGATTCTCTCTTCCTCTCCTTCCAGCTCATGCTCACCCTCTCTCTCTCAAATAATTAAAATCTTTAATATATATATATATATATACATATATATGTGTATATATATATATATGAAGAGCAAATGTCTTCTTCCATTTCATGTGTTGCCTTTTCATTCTACTGATTGTATTATAACCAAAAGGTCAGTTCACTCCCTCATGAGTCAGAAACTGTACCAGTTTGAGTTCTCACACAAAGGAAACTTCTATTTGCAGCAAATAAGGAGATCATGGGGAATAGTTTCTCAAGCTGTGACTCCCCCTCAAACCCTTCCCAGAGAGGGAGAATGGGCTCCTTTTGTTTAAGGTTAGGGTGAGTATTTAGATAGGGAAGCCCTGTCATGCTATGTAGAGAAAGGCCTAAGGTTGTGCATGTGCCTTCAGGAAACACGTGTTATGTAAATGAGGCTGAAGCTCCTCCTTGGGTGAAGATTTTAGTACTGTAGTGAGGTAAGGATGATTGTAGGTCATTCCAGATGTCTGTGGAGGCACAAGGCAGGTTTAGTTCAAGTGGACTGCTTTGATTTAGGCAGGCCAGAGGTCTTGTCAGGCCAGTTGCCATCACCTGGGGTGTTGTTTTGGGTTTCACTTGCCTGAGTTAAGAGGAAAGCTAGAAAGAAGAACTTAGAGAAAATGTAAGACAAAGATTAGTGAGTATAAGCAGGTAGGCAGTTAAGGCTGAGTCTTGGGCTCTAGCTGGTGAGAGTGTCTTGATAAATATGAATTCTTTTTTCTTTAATGTTCATTTGTGTATTTGAAAGAGAAAGAGAGAGCAGGGGATAGGGCAGAGGAGAGAATCTTGAAATATAATATCTGCTGAGTGTGAAGCCCAACACAGATCTCCATCCCAGGACCCTGAGATTGTGACCTGAGCCAAAACCAAGAGTTAGCTGCTTAACCGACTGAGTACCCAGGCACCATGGTAAATATAAATTCTTAAAATGTAGCCATTAGCTATATATATATATATATAGAGAGAGAGAGAGAGAGAGAGCGAGCAAGCGCGCAAGTGTGCATTTTGGGGACCCTGTTAAGACATCTTTTTTTTTTTTTTTTTTAAGATTTTATTTATTTATTTGATAGAGGGATCACAAGTAGGTAGAGAGGCAGACAGAAAGAGAGGGGGAAGCAGGCTCTCCACTGAGCAGAGAGCCTGATGTGGGGCTTGATCCCAGGATGCTGAGATCATGATCTGAGCTGAAGGCAGAGGCTGAACCCACTAAGCCACCCAGGTGCCCCCCTGTTAAGACATCTTTACCTACAATCAGGGAATAAATTTTTTTCTTTTGTTTTTCTCCAAAGAGTTTACCGTTTTACATGTCAGAATTAATATTTGATCCATCCAGAATTGATTTTTTTGTTGATGCTGTGAGAAAAGAGTGAAAATACGTATTTTCACATGACTATTCACAGAATTACAGTGTTACTGTTGTCAAGAATTAGGTGACCCTATATACCTGGGCCTCTTTATATGCTCTCTGTTCGGTTTTATTGGTCAGTTTGTGCATCCTTAAACCCATACCACATCCTCTTAATTATCGTATCTTTATAATATGTCTTGATGTTTTGTCATAGATGCCCTTTTTACTACGTCTTTTAAATTGCCTTGGATACCAATTTGACTAGAGAAGTGATAACACATTGTTCTAATTTTGATTTTTCTGATTACTTTAAGGTTGAGCTTTTTTCTCATATTGACAGAAAACTCATTAATTTGTCCTCTTGTAAAATTTCTTTCCTTCTTTTATGTGTTGATACAAAGTAGCTCTTTACCTTTTCTAGATAATAACCCTTTATCCTTTTAAGTGTTTTATATACTTTTTCTAGTGTGTGCCTTGTCTGTATACTCTTAATCTATTGAAGAATATATATTTTGATATACAGTCAAACTTATTAGTTTATACTCTAATAGTTCATGTTTTTTGTGATCATGTTATTTTTAAGAACACTATTTTTGCTTTTAAATTTTACTAAAGGTTTTTTTTTAACACATATAAAAGCCTTGAGTCTACCTGAAATTTGTTTTTCTTTATGATATGAGGTAAGGCTATAGTTTTATTCACTTATTTTCCATATGGTTAACTAATTGTTACATTTTTTGATTAGTCCATTCTTCACTGACTTCTCTGAAAATGTGTTTCAATTATACTTCAGTCTTTATGACTACTTGGTTCTCTTTCTGGACCTTCTGTTTTATTTAAGTAGACTAATTTTTTTTTACTTTTATCAATATTTCTCACCCTTTACATTCCCTTAATTCCTAAAACTTTGTAAAATATAATGTTAATTTTTCCTAGGGAATCTACCTCCATGAGGTAATTTTAGTTATAAGGTATTTATGGAACAAAAGGATTTTTTTTGTAATAGCTTGAGTCACAAGTAGGTATTGAAATCTGTCAAATACTTTTATTATAATTTCTTTATTTTACAAATAAAGACCCTGATGCCTAAAAAGATTAAATGTTCTGCAGAGCAATGACTGCTGATCCTCAGTAAAAAGACTTTTTATTACGTAAAAAGACCCAAAATAGTCATTATGTGAAAAATTATATTTTACCAATTTCCTGTGATCCTCTCAGAAGAAACAAAATCATTGTGCATTTTTTATTTTGTTTTTCTTTTGACAACAAAACATTATCCAGGGAACTATTTTGTTTCATAGCTTAATTAAAATAATAAAATCCAGGAAAAGAACACTGATTTGCAGTTAGTGAAGGGGGATTTTAACAACAGGTGTGCTAATCACCACCACGTAGCTAAAGATAAGTTTCATTTGTCTTTTCACACTGGGGGTGGAGTTGTCTGGTGATGTTTAGATCCCAGCTGATTTTTTTAAACTCTCTATAATTTTATCATTGTGTATTAAAAATAATTGATATTGCTCATTGTTAGTAAGAATAGTGAAACAGCTTCTGTTATAAATAGTTTGTGAGTAATTACAAAGAGTTATTTTGAGACTAATGAAATAATGATTAATATTAAAGAAGAACAACCAAATAAAAATAGACACATATGAAAAATATCAGATGGGATCCTTATATTTCCTGGTTGTATATGCTATCTCATAACTTTTTTTAGGATAAAGACAAAGTAGTTTCACTACTCTGATTCCATGAATTGTTACTTTTTCTAGCATTGCCTATTCAGATAGTGATCTGAAAAATTTAAGATAAAATATTTTATATCTGAATTACTTCATGAAGTAAATGATAAACTTCTTTAGATAATGAAGTTTGACTGTATTATAAATACCAATCATTATATGTGTTCATTCTTTTATTTATATGTATCAAGCAATAGTACATTTTCTCAGTATTTGAAACCATGAGATGTTGTCATGGGATGTGAAGTTGATGGAGAGGAATATTCAATTTTATTGAAATAATAGATTAATTAGAAAATCCAGTCTCACACTAAACTAAATAGCTTATGTCTCAGTTATATAATAGGACCAATGAGTTTTAGCTTCCTCTCTGGTAATATAATTCTAATTGAAAAAAACAACAACATGGTTTTAGAACAAAAGGATTATTTTTAAGCATTTACATGTACAAATACTTTTTGATGACTTGTGAGTTACAATCTAAAAAACCTAATAATATGAGATCCATGTGGAAGTATTAAAAAAATACTTTCCAGGTTTAGGTATTCTCTAATTTATTTTGAAAGTATCACTGAGACTTCTGGATACATGATGGTGGTGTACTTAAAATCCCTAGAAAAATGGTGGAGAAACCAACATAAAACATGTAGAACAAAATTTCAGTAAAATACATCTTAATGAACCTCGAAATATGAATGGTTGGTAACAAACTCATAACAGTTAAACAAATACTATCAGTATCTGTAAAATGTGAAATAAAAAGAACATTTAGAGCATCTGTAAGACCTGAGAATAATAGAATCCAAAGAGATAACAGAAACTGCAAAGATCTGGTGGGCAATTTGAATATAATAGTTGAAAATAGAAGACTGTTGCACACCAGAAGTGGTTCATGGTAAGATCTGAAGGAGCAGAACCAGTCTATGCCTTCACCATAAAATCTGAAAACCAACAAACCAAGACTGCCTTCTCCAACAAAGCCAAACACTAAGGAGAGAATATTGAGATTTGGATCTATATTAAACAGGATGAGGCAAAGAAAAGGGAAGGAGCAGATAGAAATGGGCAAGAGAATCAGTGCCTGGAGATCTCTGCAAATATGATACCATATTTTTGAGCTCTTTATGAAAGCAAGGGATGCTGAACCTGTACACTGTGAAGCTAGAAAGATCTCTTGACACAACGTTCCTCTTTAAAGTTCAGGAAAATAAAAATTACATCAAAATTAGGAATAGGAAAATACTGTGTTTGAATCCCACACAAAGATATTATAAGGGAAAAGTGGTGGTGAGGGAGGGGGTGAACCACATAATATACGTAGAGACCAAAAGATAAAAATAGCATGCCAAACAGATGAAACTATAACCCACTATTTCAAAATGAGCTAAGATAGACTGAATAAAATAATATAGATTATGAAAGATTGATACAAATTATAATTATGAAAAAATCAGAAGTGAAATTATAGAACTCAAGACAATTAAAAAAAATTCAGAAATTAATGTCAAACTAAGAATAGCATAAGTGATAATTAAAACAACAGATGATTCCTCAAGATAAATAAAAGTTAAAGAGGAAGAAATAGTAAATGTGGAAGATATGCCAAGAAGATCCAATGTATGTATAATAGAAATTCCCAAATAAGAAAAATCAAAGGTCCCATATACTAAAAATAGAAATTAAAGAAATTGAAGTCACTAGAATGATCAACATTGAGATAGTCTAGTAAAATACAACAAACCTTAGGAATACTCTTTAGACATCCAAACAAAAGGTGCAAATCACTTATAAGGGAATGATCACATCATCAGAACTTTTTAGTAACAACCTTTTATTTCAGGTGACAATGCTTATGCAAGGAAACATATTCAAAGAAAGAATATATGAATCAAGTATTTTATATCCTTACAAACTCATTTTAAAAATAAAAGTAGAACTAAAGTTATCAAAATCCCAGGGAATGTTATTCCCATAAGACATTCCTAAGGCATCTGCTATAGAATGAACTTTAGATTACCAAAATAATTGGGAAGGTAGTGATAAAAAGACTATATAAAGATATATATATATGGAACTAACTAACTATATATATATATATATATATGGAACTAAGAATAAATTATGGTTAAAAGGGAGAAATTATTCTATATCATAGGTCTATGCTTTGACAAAAGATACAGTTTGATTATTTAAAAAAAAAATAAGAGGAGTGGTACCTGGCTACCTCAGTCAGTGGAATATACAACTCTTGATTTTGTGGTTGTGAGTTCAAGCCTCACATTGGGTGTAGAGATTACTCAAAAATAAAATATTTCCAAGAAATGAAAAAACATGAGGGCAATAAGAAGAGCACATCAAAATATATAATACCAGTTATTACGTGAACACAAAGTGATAATACTTCAAATTATATGCTGTGGTCGAAGCATATAGAGGTTGAAGTAAGGGAAGAAAATATTATTAGCTACTTTCAATTTTCTTCTTAGTAAAGTACCAATAGAGAGTAATTCTTGAAATATATTATAAAATAGTATTAAAGTAAACATAGGAAAAAATGCAGAATTTTCTAAAAGAAACCATATGTTAAAATATTATATGCTACCCACAATGTAAAGGGTGGTAGTGTATAGATATTTGCTCTTCCTAAAAAAAGGTGGAAGAATTATCTATCAAATAGCTAATTAATTAATTAACTTATAAGAGAGGAAGGGAATAAAGTAGAACAAGGATAGATGCTTTTAAAAATGTGACTTATTTCATAGCTTTAATGTGGAATTATGTAAATATCTAATGTGAAAATGAAACATTAAATACTTTTTAAATTTCTAAAATTTAAAATGATTCATTAATGAGCTAAACCAAGGCATGTCCTTGATGACAAAAAAAAATTAGTCTCAGTCACTTGGAACACATTAATTTAATAATACTAATATGGTAAATTGAATTGTAAGAACTGCGAAATAAAAAAATTATACAATTTGTGGTAATCAGATTTTTAGTGGTAGTCAGTATTATAACTTTGTTTCACTGTGTGTAATGTGGGATAAAATTAATGGGTAATCACACAATATTTTGATATTAGAATCTCCACTTTTCTTCACAACTAGAATTTTTCAACATTAAAGAGAGTAGATGAAAATGTAAGATAAAGAAGTTATGTAAAAATCTTGTAATCCTGACTTTAAAGTATCTCCATGATTTTATTATTTATATCACAAAAGTATGTCTTGATTTATCCAGTGAAGAGAACTAAAAACAACAGGTCAAAAGCAATGAGTATACTTAATTCCTATATTTTGGCCATGTCATAAGAAACCAGGGCATTTAGAGAAACTGCTGATTTCAAATCTGGGACAATAAGTGTTTATGAGTAAGTCTGTAATAACTTTATAGATCTGATATCAAGGAAGTTATCTATGGGCCCTAGAGTTGGGTCAAAAGGATTCAAAAGACAAATTTGAAAAGTCTCTCATGTCCAAAATTAAGATAATTTATAAACCAGTCAAAGTAACAACTACAAATAAGAACTTCAAGTACATTTAATCCATGATGTGAAAATTCTTCAAAAAAGATTGATCACCAACAGAGAATGCTAATTAATCAACTCACTATTTTTAAGACTTAAAGGCAAAGAGTCATGGATTTATTCTTCTCTTTAATATGTACTGTATCATGGGGTAAACACATAGAGGGCATCTCTAAAAAAGTATCCCAGCTAATAAATTAAAAAGGAAATAATGGAAATAGGATCTTGTAATTGTGTAGTGATATGCCATTCCATATGCATATTTCAATGTATATGCACTTTACATGTAATTTTGCAACCTTTAAGCTCTTAATGGATCTCTTCCCTGAGGATCAACAGCTGCTGATACCACAAAATGAGAAGCAGGTAGGCATTTATGTTCCTAATGAAAGAACTCACTATTATTTCTGAGGTAACAATACCAAAACCAAAGCAATACTAAATTTGATTAAGATTCTTAATCCAGCTATCAAGTCATAGGACATGCAGAGCACAGAGGACCATGTTAAAAAACACAAGGATGCAGTCAGCAAAATCCAAACCATGACTATTCTATAGGACCACATTTCCTGAGCATATAAATCCCAGAAAAAGAAAGAGAGAGAAAGAGAGAGGAACTAGAGAGAGAACCTAAGAGAAAAAAGGGACTTAAATATATCAAACAGTTGTACTGTGTGGACATTTAAATCCTTATTTAAACACACAAAATGTATGAACATAAAAAATTTTTGACATTTTATGATGCAACTGAAAAATTGAGTTGTTTGTATATTTGATGATGCTAAAAAGACTCTTAGCTTTTTTAGATGTTATGATAATGTGGTTATGTAAGAAAAAAAGCCTCATATTTTACGAACAACAATTTGTACAAATGAAATTATACGATGTTTGATATTTGATTTAAAATATAGGAGATGTAGAACGTGGGTGGGAAGCAAAATAAAACGAGTTTGACCGTGAATTGAGAATAGCTCACTGGTGGTACAGGAGCTTCCATTTTATTATTCTGACTAGTTTTGTATGTGTTTTAAGTGTTTGAAAATTAAAAGTTAAAAATAATAAGTGTATATCACAATATATATATGTGTATATCTCACCATCTTAGGGACAGCAGAGTGCACAAGTGACATACATGGAAACAGCCTGTCTCTTCTTTCTCCCTGGGCCTTCACTGGGGAAATTTTTCTTCCTCATTCTCCAGGAAATTCTTTCCTTCTTATATGCCATATTTGCTTCAAGCTCTTCAGCCTCTTTTTATGAGGCATCAGTGTTCACATCTCATTTACTGCCTGTTGTTTTTATCTGTCATTCGTAGAGCTTGCCAGCTTTTCATTGTGTTTATTATAATAGAACAAACTCTGTGCCTTGGACCATCTGGAGTTCTGTTCCTTAATAACATTTCTGTCAATACCTACCAGGCCTGAGGTGGTTGTGAACATGCTCCTGGGCTAAAATAGACATCTATTTCATAGCCAAGTTCTGTCAAATTTATTTATTTGAACATTGTGAGGTCAATTTGTTATGGGCTTTTGGCTAGGTTACTGTATTTTAATTGGCACTAGCCATGCACTGGATTTTAAATATACCCTTGACATCCCTAATTGCAATACCACTTATTGCCCTGTTCTGGAAAACACCTGCTTTAGAGCGGTCATCCCATCTAAACTTCAGATATGTCTGCCAGGTGTTTCTGATAGACAACACTAGTCACTACGCTATAAATGATGGTCATTTTAAGACCTCTGTGATCATAGGACCTGTGAGAAATTAAAAAGAAAAGTTAATGTATTTGGCAATAAACTGCAGTCATGAAGTAGCCTATATGGAATATGAACTCAGTTCTACTAGGACAAGTAGACGGGTGAGCAAGAAAATAATTAAATTCTAGACAATGGAGAGGCTAGTGTCATGATTTATTAAGCTTATAAACAAATTTATGTTTTTCCTTAGATATCAGAATTTTAACAGCAAGAATTTTATTCAGTTTTACACTATTAAAATGTTTTTTGCCAAAGTGACTCGATTTCAGGATCCAAAAAAAAAAAATCCAGAAAATTTGATTTCCACTTATATACCACTTATAAACCATGAACTTAATCAATGTCTTCTAACTTGAGATGCACACTTCCTTGCATTTGATCCCTTCAATAATTTTATTATATATTCCTCCTTGGCAATTTTGATCATAGTCAATGAACTGCTAAGTCTAGGAGGCCACATTACATTGTGTTCCTTGGAGTGTATAGAACCCAATGAGAATGGTGCTCCTTAGACTGTGCAAAGTGGTGGCACTGGTATTTAGGATGTATAGAAGCAAATAGCTTCTGGTAGACTGGATCTTTGTCCTTCTCAGATTCATACATTGAATCCCTAATGCCTTTGTGATGGTAGAGCCTTTACGAATGGGGTTAGTACTCAGAGTTCTCCCTTTGCAAGGGAGTTCTCACTGCAAGTTCTCACTCTGCAAGGACACAGTGAGAAGATGGCCATCTGTGAACCAGGAGCAGGTCCTCATCAGACACCAAATCTGCCAGCAACTTGATCTTGGACTTCCTGAACTGTGAAACATAAATATCTGTTGTTTATAAACCACCTAGTATTGCATTAGAGAAGCTGAACGGATTAAGACAACTCCCCTAAAATGGAACAAGTTATTGTTCCAAGTTCCACAAAATCTCTAGGAAACATTCTAAAACAATCCCCTTTTCCAATGGTGAATCATTTTTGAACTTCACAGCACATTTTCTCTTTGATTGAAAACATGGATTTTTGAAAGAAACTTAATTAAAGGTAAAATGTTTTCATAACCAAATAAGAGCCTGTGATATTTAAACTATAAAGATTCCTGTGTAAAAGTAATTGTTGATTTGTTTCCAAGGCTGCGAGGGAAATAAAGGAGAAATTTAAATGGCAGGCTTGAGGAGAGAGGTCAGATGTTGCCACAGGCAAATGGAACGTGAAGTTTAAAAGCTTCCGTGCTACACTGAACTCCAAAGCTGTTATTTTTAAGAGGGTTCTAAAGTTGGCAATCAAAATTCTCCTATTCTTAAATGGAAAACAGTAAATTTAATGTAATACTCTTAAAAATAAATATACTCAAGTGGATGTTTTGGCTACTTCAGAGCTGGATAATCTGATCACAAACCCCAGGGAGAAAAAGGAAAATGCATCTGGGAAGTGTTTTTCAAAGTGAGGACTTGGCTCTTCTCACACATACTTCCTTTCCCTTCATCACTAAAAGCTATAGCTATTCCAGATATTTTGAAATTTTCCCATATTGGTCAATGAATTTTCCCATCTCCTCCTATACATGTTCATACATTTGTGTATCTTGTGTTGGTTGAATCTCAACTTCATGATTTTCTGTGGTTGGCTGAACCTCTCTAAAACAAAAATACCTTCAAAACCTAATATCTAATATGATGAATTTGATAGGTCTCCCATATAAGCCTCTGAAAAGGGGGAGAAAACACATTTCATGTGTGTGTGTTTTTATTATCTTAATGATAAGAGGTCTGCTTGCCGGTCAAGTTCGGGAGACAGTGGCTATCTATCTAGTACTCTACTAAGTTGTGCCTGTGTGTTGGTGAAGATAAAAATCTCAACAATCCTTAACATCCATCATTCTACTAAATAGCTGTTCATCCACATTTTCTATGAACTTTGGTTCTAAGTGTAAAAGCAAATATAAAGCTCTAAATTGCTGTGAAGGAGCAAAAATGCTAATGATTGTCCTCAGGATTAGTGAAACTCGCCTTCTCCTCCTGTATAATTCACAATCAATACCTCTGACTTCAACATTCTTTTAAAAAAAGACAATACATGGGTACCTGGGTGGCTCAGTGGGTTAAGCCTCTGCCTTCTGCTCAGGTCATGATCTCAGGGTCCTGGGATCGAGCCCCGCATCGGGCTCTCTGCTCAGCGGGGAGCCTGCCTCCCCCTTCTCTCTGCCTGCCTCTCTGCCGACTTGTGACCTCTTTCTGTGTCAAATAAATAAAATATCTTAAAAAAAAATACAGTACTAAGTTTCTTGCCTTTCTTCATGCTTTCAGGTTCAAATACACTATAATAGTCTTCACATGGAATAAAAAGAGCTTTTATGATTTGGTTCTATTTTTTTTTTTTTGTCCAAGTTTCTGAAACTGAGAGAATAGATTTCAGACTAATAAGCAAGTGAACTTCAGTAGCATTATCCAAAGATAGAACTGGTTCCTGTCACAGATGGTGGTTTCACTCTCTGTCGACAACCAGTTGCCTATACTGTTCCAGATGTGATGGGTATATAAATGGAAAAATAACATAGTAGTTAATGAATGCTCAGACTTTCAATGGTCAAATCACAATTTTACTCACTAATTTCATGCACTTAGGCATATTACTTTTTTTAAAGAATTATTTATCTTAGAGAGAGCACAAACATTAGAGGGAAGGACAGAGGGTGAGAACCTCAAGCAGATGCCCACTGAGTACAGAGCCCCATGAAGGGCTTGATCTCATGACCCATGAGATCATGACCTGAGCTGAAGTCATGAGTCAGATGCTTAATTGATGAGCCACTCAGGTGTCGTAAGTATATCACTTTTGTGTTACTTATTATTTTCATACATATGTCATAAAATTGTGTGAAGATCAAGTAAGATACTACACATAAATGGATAATCATATAATTTATCTTCCAAACTGAGTTACTTTTGAGATGAAAGAGGGGATTATTAATAATTATGTCAAGAGAACAGGTGTTCTATCCTGTGAATTTTGCAAAGAAAACATTTAAGGAATTACCTGGCACAAATGATGAAGAAATTCTAGCTCTTATTATTGTTGTGATCTTACTATTATTGTTTTAGTTGTTGTCATGAAAGAGATGTCCCTTAAGGTTTCTTCCCAACTCTGAGATTCTAAGATTTGCTAATGAATAGCTGTCATTTGCTAGCTCTGGGGAATCCATTACTAAACAATTTCAGGAAGGAGCTGAGATAGGGAGAGGTGGATGCTAAGTGTGAAGAAATATGTTTATTTCTGGAATCAGTGTGCTTTATCTTCAGTGCACCAGGTAAGCATACAACGGAGACTACCTCTGTCAAATCTGTGGAGGAGACCCCCTTTATCACACTGGCAACTTTCTTTCTTCCTATCAACTTTGGATTGTAAAAGACAAGTAAATTGAGTTGATGTTCTCTGCTATGACTTGCACTGACATGATTGATATGAAGCAACCTTCGTGTTGCATAGGAGAAAAGAAAATAATAGCACCTTGCAGCCAACGGAGGGTGTCAGGCACGGAGAATCTCTCCGAGTTTCTGCAGGGGCCGGGAAACATTTGTGTTCTCATTTCTCCTCAAGCTAAGAAGAAGGAAGGAAGAAAAGATGGAGTCATTTTAAAGATGGACACATTTTTACAAGAGAGGATGGTGTAAAGGGAGTGTGCTAATGCTTTTTACCATACCGTTGTTAAAGGGTCACTTTCAAAAAAGGTAATGTAATGACTCTCAGGTATAAATTGAACACGTGTTAACGATTTTATTTAATTCATTAATAAAATAAGGGGACCGGCATGTGTCAAACCAGTTCAAAGGAGAATCAGAAGAACAGGCATATGTGTAAATGAGGCTTATTGAAATGAATATAAAAATGGAAGGAAAACTTCTTCCATAGTGGGAAAAATTCTGCTAGGCTCTTTATATCTATTATTTTAGTTCACCTTCATGATAACCATTCTTTGTTAAGTAAGTATATACTTGTTATATACAAGTATATACATACTTGTTAAGTAAGTATGATAATACCTCTCTTGTAGGGTTATCATGAAGGTAACCCTAGAAAACAGTAAGGTGTTCAAAAATGTTAATTTTTATTCATCAATTTTCTATTAGAATTCATCCATAGGGCCAAAACTACCAATAAGCCAATAGCCTTAAATTACCGGGCTTCTCGTTCAAAAGAGAGCTGGGCATTCATGCCACCATGCTATTCTTTGGGACAATAAGGAGCAGCCTAGTGCCTCAGTCAGCACAGTGGACTGGGGATCAGGAGATTAGAGACCCAGCCTGGTGAGTTTGGAAAACTCTCAAATCTTTCTAGTTGTTAATTGCTTTTTCTCTAAAGTGAAGATGTGTAGATAAAGGCAGGGAACTACTGGGGTCCTTCAAGGCTCTGAAATTCCGTGAAATGATGCCACAGTAGTCTCCTTGTATCATTTCACAACCTAGAGAGTGAAATTTGGGGTAAAAAGGAAACATGGCAGGAAATTACGCCCGTAAAGAGAGCAGTTACTTGTTTTCAGCATAATACTATTACTGCTTTCTTATATTTTCTAACAGGTATTTCTTTAGGCAGAAAATGACATCTGATATATTTTATGTTGCACACCCAGTCTGGTTCTATTAAAGAGTTAATAGAGCTCTGCACACAGTTGAACTTAATTAATAGCCAATGAAGATGGAAATAATTCTTTAATGATTATTATCATTAACTGTTCTTCATAACATCCCTGGGAAGCAATGTCAGTATAATTGCCTTAGTTTTACAGGTGAGAAATCTGAAGCCCAAAGAAGGTGGAGCCACATGGCTAAAGTCACACAATTAGTAATTAGCGGAGCTGGGAGTAGAGTTCAGCATCCCAAATCCTGGGATTTTGTTCAAACAAAATTATAACCACAGCCTGCCAATGGACTAGGAGCCTTGGGGAAAGTCATTCCCCTGAAAAGACCAGCAGCTTTATAATGCTAGCCAAAAGCACTGATCAGGGTAAGCTCCTGAGAAGTCATTTATTTCTTACAGGTTAATATATTTTCTCATTCTTTATGATGATCTTTATATTAAAAATGTTCTTATGATTCTAGACACCTTGTTAACATGGCTTTCTTATTCTTGGGTAAAATGTCTAAGTTTAAAGGCATGCCATACCAATGAGGTTAGTGAGTTTAAGACTGCTGATTAAGAAAATAGGTGGCACATAAAGCATGATTTATTTCATTCACTTATCCAACAAATGTTTATTGAGTGGCAACTGACTGCCAGGCCCTGATCTAGACATTAGGAATATAGCCACAAACCAAAATTCCTCTCTTAATGGACATCACAGTCTGGTGAGGTACAGAAGATAAGTATATGTGTAATATAAAATTAGTATTAACAGATGTAATGGAGAATCATAAAATTACCTTAGGAAATGAGAGAAGGCAATGTTTAGGGAGTTTGATTTTTTTTTTTTTGAAATTTTTAACAGCCTTATTTTACTGAGGTATAATTAACAAGTAGGAAACTACATATCTGAGTGGTAGAGTTGGTGAGTTTTTACATATATATATATGTCTACATATAATATATTTTATTTATATATATATACACACATATATATATATATTAGGGAGTTTGACATTTTTGTCTTTATTTTATTTATTTTTGGAGGGCTAAGAGGGGAGTTTGCTATTTTTACATACAAATGTCAGAGAAGCCCTTTCTGGGGACGTAACATTTGAGAAGAAGCCTAAAGTTAAGAGATCATTCTGGAAAAAAGGTAGCTGGAAGATTTAGTGTGCCTAATGTCTTGAGATACCACATGCTTGGTGGGTTTATGAAATAGCAAGTAGGTTAGTGGGGATGTAGCAGGCTAAATAAAGGGTAGTGTCAGAAGATCATGTTGCAGGGGAAGGGTAAGAGGCCAGGGTAAGAACTTGGAATTTTATTCTCATTCTTCATCAAACAGATGAAGAAAAATTGGGGAAGGATACAAGATTTCAATTTTGGACAAATTAAACTTGAGATATATATTTGAAACCCGAGAGAAGCTATTCAGTAGGTAGTAGAATTTGTGAGTGTGTATTTCAGAGGAGAAGTTTTTTTGGAGAAATAAGTAAGTAGATGGTATTTAAAACCACAGATGTGGTCAAGGTCATGCCTAGAGATTAGCCCTGGGGCACTGCAATATTTAGATATTTAAAAGTGAAGGAAGATCCATATAGTAAACTGAGAAGGAGGAAAAGCCAGGTGAGTATGGGATCTCAAGAGACAGGTGAAGAGATTTTCGAAAGCGGGCATGATTAGCTTTGTCAAATGCCGTTTATAAACTGGATTTTAAAAGGACTGATAATTGATTTTTGAGTTGGATAGAGTGGACTTTGGTAACAATGTTCTCGGTGACTTGAACAAAAAAAGTTTTAGTAGAGGGACGCCTGGGTGGCTCAGTTGGTTAAGCAGTTGCCTTCGGCTCAGGTCATGATCCCAGCGTCCCGCATCAGGCTCCTTGCTCGGCAGGGAGCCTGCTTCTCCCTCTGCCTCTGCCTGCCACTCTGTCTGCCTGTGCTCGCTCTCTCTCCCTCTCTCTCTGACAAATAAATAAATAAAATCTTAAAAAAAAAAAAGTTTTAGTAGAGAGGTAAGAAAGGAAACCTTCTCAGAAGACATTCAAGAGGGGCGCCTGAGTGGCTAGTGAGTTAAGCCTCTGCCTTCAGCTCAGGTCATGGTCTCAGGGTCCTGGGATCAAGCCCCGCATGGGGCTCTCTGCTCAGCAGGGAGCCTGCTTCCTCCTCTCTCTCTCTCTCTCTGCCTACTTCTCTGCCTACTAGTGATCTCTGTCAAATAAATAAATAAGTAAAATATTTTAAAAAAGAGAGAGAATTAGAAGACAGATATTGGAAAAAGACACAAAAAAATTTCTTTTTAGATCTCCTGAAGAAGGGATTAGGGAAATGAGACAGTAACAGATGGTGATGAATAAATAACTTATTTTTTAAATGTAGGAGATAGTACATCATGTTGAGTGTTGTTGGGACTAATATAATAAAGAGGGGCTACTGGCAAGGGGACAAGGGATTGATAGGGGTAATAGTAAAAATGTATAGGACTCACAGATTAAACATTCTTGTGGGCTTAAAATTCATTAGATTTATGTTACTGGAAAGAATGAGTTGGAAATATAAGAGAAAAGACAGTGGGATGCTTGACCTTGAGGTCTTGTTTATATACAAGATCCAAAGGATGAAAAAAATGAGGGTATTGCTTCCTTGTATGTTTACACTTGTTAATTCATTGACCCTAAGAGCGCAAGTGTTAGTTCTGTTTTCTGGTACCATGAACATGCAGAATAAATGTATGTAGAATGAATTCTAAATATAACTAAAATTGTTCCTATTTAGAGGTTGTTTATGCTCTTTGTATTCATGCAATGGAGACAGAAGAGAAGACATACTGTAAAGGCTCTGTGTAAGCTCCAGGACACAGGTGTGTGAATCGACATTAGGATTATACAAATTAATCTGTTCTAACATAAAAGGAAGGTGGAGTATATGTCAATAGAGGCAAATTGGTAAACTTGGAAAAAGCATGAAAATATGGCAGCTATTTCCTGATTCCAGTTTTTCTCTGTGAAATGAGTGGCAAGAACTCCAGAGAAGGGAGAGCAAATGGTGGGGAAATGGAGGAAGATTGCTAGGCAGCCCGGAGGGCCTACTCGAAGTTTGTGGTCATAAATTTAAAGTGAGACCCAGCCAGCACATTTATGTGTACTACAATATTAGGGCTTTAGGTTGAAATAAAAATTTTTTATTGAATTCCCACTTCATCTTTTCTTGTTTACTGCCACCCAACATAATATCTTCGGGCAATGAAGAAAGGATTTTATTTACATGAAAATTGGATGATAAAATTAGGCAGTCCACATCCACTCTTCTTTTTGGAAGCAAACAGACTACTTAAACTAATTTCTTTGCTTCAGTTGAAGAGTTTTTCGATACATTACTTCTTCTAGAGATACGCATGTTAACAGACTTTCATTTTATGTTTTGAGAAGAAATAACTTTTTATATTGTGTAAGTCACAATATTCATTATGTAGAATGTGAGAGTCAGTTAAAAATATAAGGAAATAAAAATCAGTGTTCCTACCAACCAGTGATAATCACTATAATGTTTTAGTATATTTCTTTTTTGGACTGCCTAGATGAATAGATTTATTTCTCTCCCAGTGGGACCACCCTTTAAAAAGTTTTATTATCTACTTTTTAAAATGAAATAATATATATTCTGAATGCCTTTCAATGTCATTCTCATAACATATCATTTTTAATGAATTCTTTTGTGTGCTGTTTCTTAATAGAACTGACAAATTGATTCTAAAGTTCAATGGAAGAGGAAAAGTGTAAGAATACCTAAGAATATTTTGAAAAAAAGAGCAAAACAGCAATAAAAAGTGCATGTCTTATAGCCTAGCAATACTGTTTCTAAGATATATATTTTATAAAAATATTAGCATTTTTGCAAAATGACATTTATATAGGGGAACTTATTGAAGCATTGTTTCTAATATTTCACATTTAGAAATCACTCAATATTTTTCAATAGGTGAACAGGTAAATAAATGATGATACATTTAATTTAAAAATAGGGTTTCCAAGACATATTATCCAGTGGGAAAAATTATCAAATAATAGGTACAGTACTTTTTTAATAAAAATGAAATAAAAAACAACAAAACTTTCTATATTTAAATGCATATAAATGAAGGTCCATAGCTATACACCAAACCAATAACAATGGTTATCTCTTGGACAAGAAATGAGATTTGGGGAAGGACAAATAGCTCAATTATGTGAGAAATTTTTGCATTTTTTACTCTGTATATTTGTGATTGGTTTATGTTTTAATTTTGAAAATGTGGCTATGCATTATTTATTGGTTATCATTTATGTATATATTTTTATAAAAAATATATAACACATTTTATAAAACACCAAAATAAAAGTATTAAAAGCAGAACTTATTAACAAATTTTTGGAGTTGTTATAGCTAACTTTATCTGAAATATGTGTATTTATGGATGGGAGCAGTTGAGGTTTCATTAAATAAATGAATTTTAAATTGGGGTGCAAAGAGTTAACATGGGTTAGACAAAAACATCAGAGATGCAAAAAAGCAAGTTGTATGAAAACTCACAGGTAAGAAGATGCATGGCATATTTGAGGAACAGAACAAATGTGTGGCTGAAACATAGAGATCAGTGAAAAGAATAACATAGGGAAAGATGGGGAGATTAGCAGAGTTAAGATCCTGAAGGGGCCTTGTAATCCATGCTGGGATTTGGAGATTATATTAGAGAGCAGTAATTAAAGAGTTCTTAAATTCAAGAGTGACATGATCAGATTTACATTAAAAAAATCTCACATGTGCTTGAAAATGGACACAGTATATTTGGATAGGAAAGATCTATTCATACATAGTGGTCCAAGTGATGCAAGACCGTAAATTGGGCAGGTATTGTAGCAGTGAGTATGGAGACAATAGGATTGACTTGAGGAATATCTGAAGAGGAAGAGGAATTTATAGGAATTGCTGGTGGGTTGGACATTAAGGTAGGACAAAAAGTCAAGCTTTATGCTTTTAAAAAGAGACACTTATAAAACAAACACATGGAAAGGTCAAAAGTAAAATAATGAAAAAGTACAGATCAGGCAAGTACCAAGCATCTAGATATTCAAGAACTTCTATAAATCAATAAGAAAAAAAACACATTTTATTTATATATTTATTTTTCTGGCTTTCTTGAGATACTATTGACATATGATATGTAACTTTAAGTTGTACAGTGTGATACACACATACATACTGCAAAATGATTATCACAATAAAGTTAGTTAACACCTTCTTCCATTCACATAGTTATAATTGAGATGCATGTAAGATCTTTCTTAACAACTTTCAAGTATATAATTACTTATTGTTAATTATAGTCAATATGCTGCACATCAGATCTCCAGAACTTACTCATCTTATACCAGGAAGCTTGTATCCTTTGACCAACATCTCCCTATTTCCCCTTTCTCTATCCCTTGACAACCACTGTTCTCTCTTTTTCTATGAATTCAGCCTTTTTAGATTTCACATATATGTGGGAATTATGTTTTTATGTGCATGTGTGTATGTGTTTGTATTTGTCTCTCTCTGACCTAGTTCACTTAGCATAATGCCCTTAAGGTCCATCCATGTTGTTACAAAAGGCACAATTTCTTTCTTCTTCTTCTTTTTTTTTTTGCATAGCTAAATAATATTCCTTTGTGTGTTTTATGCCATGTTTTCTTCATCCATTTATCCTTCAATAACATGTAGGTGGTTCCCATGTCTTGGCTATTGTGACTAATGCAACAATGAACATGGGAGTTCAGATGTATTTTCAAGATAATGATTTCCTTTACTTTGGATATCTGTCATGTTCCTAGTGATCATTTAGATGTCTTTGGGAAAATGTCTATTCAAGTCTTCTGATCATTTTTTTTTTTAAAGATTTTATTTATTTATTTGAGAGAGAGGCAGTGAGAGAGCATGAGCGAGGAGAAGGTCAGAGGGAGAAGCAGACTCCACGTGGAGCTGGGAGCCTGATGCGGGACTCGATCGCGGGTCTCCGGGATCATGACCTGAGCCAAAGGCAGTCGTCCAACCAACTGAGCCACCCAGGCGTCCCGATTCTGATCATTTTTTAATCAGATTATTTTAATTTTTAATTTTTTTATTTTTTTGCTGTTGAGTTGTGTGAGTTCCTTATCAGATATATGCTTTGTCAGTATTTTCCTACATTCCATGGGTTACCTTTTCATTTTGCTGAATGTTTCTGATGCTTTGCTAAAGCTTTTTAATTTCATAGCCCTACTTGTTTATTTTTACCTTTGTTGCTTATGCTTTTGGTCATATCCAAATAATAATTGCCAATACCAGGGCTCCTGGTTGACTCAGTCAGTTAAGTATCTGCCTTCAGCTTGGGTCATGGTCTTGGGGTACTGGGATCAAGCCCCATGTCACACTCCCTGCTTAGCAGGGAATCTGCTTCTCTCTCTCCCTCTGTCCCCTCCTCATGCTCTGTCTCAAATAAATAAATAAAATCTTTAAAAAAATAATTGCCAATCCAAAATCGAGTTTTTTTTAAAACCTATGTTTTCATCTAATACTCTTATAGTTTGAGGTCTTACATTTAAGTCTGAATGGTACAAGATAGAGGTCTAATTTCATTTTTTTGCAGTAAATATCCAGTTTTCTCACCACCATTTATTTGAAGAGACTGTCCTCCCCCCATTGAGTATTCTTGGCAGCCTTGCCAAATATTTATTGATCATCTATCTGTGGGTTTATTTCTGGACTCTGAATTTCATCCCATTGATCTATGTTAGTTTTTCTGCCAGTACCATACTGTTTTGGTCACTATAACTTTGCAATAAGTTTAAAATAAGGAATTGTGATGCCTTTAACTTTGTTCTTCTTTTTTAAGATTATTTTGGCCAGTCAGATTTTTTGTTGTTCCATACAAATTTTAGGATTTTTTTTCTATTTCTGTGAGAAAATGCCATTGAAATTTGATAAGGATTGTGCTGAATCTGTAGATCACCTTGGGTGGTATGGATATTTTAGTAATATGAAATTATTCTGATCTAGGAACATGAGATATCTTTCCAATTATTTGTGTTGTCTTCAATGCCTTTTATCAATGTCTTACTATTTTCAGTATACATATCTTTTACCTCTTTGGTTAAATTTATTCCTAAGTGTATTATTATTTGTGATGTTATCATAAATGAGATGGCCTTTTTTCTTTATTTTTCTCAGATAGCTCATTGTTAATGTTTAGAACTGATTTTTATATATTGATTTTGTGTCCTAAAATTTTGTTGAATTCATTTATTACTACTAACATTTTTTGGTGGGGGATTTTCTATGTAAAAGAAAATCTCTTCTGAAAACAAAACATTTTACTTCTTCCTTTCCAATTTAGATGCTTTTATTTCTTTATCTTGCCTATTCCAGCTAGAACTTCCAGTACTACACTGAGAAAGGATAGTGAAAGTGGCATCCTTCTCTTGTTGCTGGTATTATAGGAAAAACTTTCAAAATTTCACCATTGAATATGATGTTAGCTATAATTTTGTTATGCATGGACTTTATATGTTTAAATGTGTTTTTTGTATATCCAAATCACTAGGAGTTTTTATAATAAAAAGATATATTGAATTTGTCAAATGCCTTTTTATGCATCTATTGAAATGATAATTTAATTTTTCTCTTTCAATCTATTAATGCGATGTTAAATTTAATATAGTGTTAAATTTAATCACATTTAATGATTTGCATATGTGGAACCATCCTTGAATCCTTGCACCTCAGGGATAAATCACACTTGATCATGGTGTGTCATCCTTTTAATGTGCTATTGAATTTGGTTTGCTAGTATTTTGTTGAGAATTTTTTTTTTTGGTAATTTTATTTTATTTTTTTCAGTATTCCAAGATTCATTGTTTATGCACCACACCCAGTGCTCCATGCAATACATGCCCTCCTTACATGCCCACCACCAGGCTTGTTGAGAATTTTTTACATTTATAATCATCAGAAATAATGGCCTTTAGTTTCTTGTAGTGTCCTAATCTGGTTTTGGCATCAGGATAATGTTGGTCTCATAAAATGATTTTGTGAGTATGCCTTCTTCATTTTTTTTCAATTTCCTTTCTCCAAACTTTAGTTTCAGAAGGATTGCTGTTAATGCTTCTTTAAATATTTGGCAAAATTCACCAGTGAAGCCATCTGCTTCTCGGTTTTTTGGGGTTTTTTTAGTGGGAAGTTTTTGCTTACTGATTCAATCTCCTTATTGGTAACTAATCTGATCAGATTTTCTATTTTCTCATGATTCAGTCTTGGTAAGTGGTATTTTTTAGGAATTTATCCATTTCTTCTATGTTATCCAATTTGTTGGCTTATAATTATTAATAGTATTCTCTTATGCTGTTTTTGTATGATATCAATTGTAATGTCTCCTCTTTCATTTCTGATTTTGAGTCTTCTCTCTTTTTCTTAGTCTAGCTAAAGGTTTGTCATTTATCTTCTCACAAAACCAGCTCTTAGTTTCACTGAACTTTTCTATTGCTTTTCTGGTCTCAGTTTCATTTATTTTTGCCCTTCCTTCTGCTAACTTTGGGCTTAGTTAGTTACTTCAGGTGTAAAGTTATGTTGATTATTTGGGATTTTCATTTTTTTCTTAATGTAGGAGTTTATCAATATAAAATTCCCTCTGAACAGCGTTTGCGGTATCCTGTAAGTTTTGGTATGTTTTGTTTTCACTTTTATTGGTCTCAAGGTTTTTTTTTTTTTTAATTTTCATTTCTTTTTTAACCCATTGTTATTTAGTAGCATATTAGTTAATCTCCACATATTTGTGAATTTTCTGGCTTTTCTCCTGTTATTAATTCCTAGTTCATACCACTGTGGTCAGAAAAATCAATTGGTATGTGTTCAGACTTTTTACATTTGCTAAGATTAATTTTGTTTTCTAATAGATGATCTGTCCTGGTGGATGTTTCATGTCCACTTGAGAAAAAATTGTATTCAGATGCTCTGGGATAAAATGTTCTATATTTGTCTATTGGGTCTATTTTTCATAAAGTATACTTCAGATTCAGTGTTTGTTTATTCATTTTTTTGGTGGGATAATCTCTGCATTGCTAGGATTGAGATAGTGAAAGCTCCCTTACTATTGCTCCATTCAGATCTTTGAATATTTTCTTATATTTTTTGGGAGTTCCAATAATCAGTGCATATTTATTTATAATTGTTATATCTTCTTGATGAATTGGGCCAATTATCATTATAGAATGACCTTATTTGTCTCTTGTTACAGTTTTTTTCTTCTATTTTGTCTGACCGTAGCTATCCCTGCTTTCTTTTAGTTTCTACTTGCACAGATTATTTTTTGTCATCCTTTCACTTTCAGTTTGTGTTTGTCCTTACAATTGAAGTGAGTCCTTTGTAAACAGCATATGATTGGGTTTAGTTGTTTAATCCATTCAACCATTCTATGCCTTTGGATAGGAGGATTTATTCCATTTACATCTAAAGTAATTATTGATAGGTAAGGACTTACGAATGCCATCTTATTAATTATTTTCTGGTTGTTTTGTAGTTCCATTGTTCCTTTTTTCCTCTTTTGCTCTCTTCCTTTGTGCATTGATCATTTTCTATAGTGGTATTGTTTGATTCCCTTCTCTTTTATTTTTTCTGTATCTATTTTAGGTTTTTGTTTTGTGGTTACTGTGCCTCTTATGTAAA
This sequence comes from Mellivora capensis, assembly GCA_004024625.1. Classification (NCBI taxonomy): domain Eukaryota; kingdom Metazoa; phylum Chordata; class Mammalia; order Carnivora; family Mustelidae; genus Mellivora; species Mellivora capensis. The sequence goes on from PISX010012894.1 coordinate 25,385, forward strand.
ACATAAGATATAACAGCCTATTTATCTATATGTAAAACATATAGATATAACAGCCTATTTTAAACTGATAACAACCTGCTGAGTAGGTCAAAGTCCTATGCCCATGGTAGTGGGCCTGGCTGGGAGCCCGGGTTCACAGGGGCTGATTTGAGCTTGCTGCCCCAGGAACCACCACCCAGGGATGGTGCCATGTTAGACCAAGGGCCTAGATTCATGGTGACCCACTTAAGAACCTTGTGTCACAGAAGTCATCTGGGGCCATGGAAGCTACCCGGGACCAATGGAGCCAGCAGATGACTGGGTAAGCCAGAGGCCTAAGTCGGCTGGGGGCTATCTAGAACCACAGGAGTTGGCCTGATGCTGGAACATGCATGGGGGAGGGGGGCCATGATAGTTAGGTACTCAGTTCATTCTTTCTCCCATAGGAAAGTGTCTCCCCATGTTGGGATGCTCAGATTTGGTGGAAGTGTGATAGGGGTGATGTAAATCCATTTTTCCTACCCTTCTCTGTGTGTCTTTTCTTATTTCTGTACTTGACTTAGGTGCTCTAATCTCATCTGGAATTCTTAGCCTTTGTAATGGTATTTTCATGCACAAATAATGGTTCAAATTGATGAGTTGGAGAGGGAATGGCCACTAAAATTCTTATACCACCATTTGCAGACATCGCTGTCCCCCAAAAGCTCAATTTAAGAATGGGCAGAAGGCTTGAACACCCCATTGCAGTATGTGGGCAATAGAATGTTCTGAATAGGATCCAGGAGCTCATCTGCTCTGGCAATCAGCTGCCTCCGAGAGTGTAACCCCTTTCTTCCAGCTGGAAGGACTGGATATACACATCCCCGTGGAGGTTCAATAGCTTCCTACACCTGAAAGTGGTTTTTCTCTTTCCAAAATTAGTACTCCCAGAGATGAGGAGCAACTACCTAATATTGATGCAGACTTGGCTCAGGTATAGACTATAGTGAAAGCAAAAAGTATCTCATTATTACTCTCCTTCATAAAATAGTAATTGTATCAAGAGGTGAAACCTTGATTTGACATGAAGCAACCCTTCTAACACCCCAGTGGTTAATTAGTGTTAAATTAATGGTGATATGGCCAAAATTCTGACATAAGGCTACGTGGTAGTTTTATTTTTCAGTGTACCAGGAGTTTTTATTTTTACTTATTCCTCATCAGAATAAAATTGGAGCTTAGATGGTTCATGGCCCATTAGCAGGATTTTATTTTTCACTTTCATTCTAACAGGAAGTATAGAAAATAAAGATCTCTTAGAGCAGGCAAGATGCATTTCTCTATTTCTGGGGATGACAAAGAGCAATTTGGCTTAAGCACATTAGTGATGATTTTTTACTATTATAAAGACTGTCTTACTGGTCTTACACATAACATTGAAACAGGCTACTGAAAGAGATTGACATAGCGCCATCTTCAACATCTTTGAGAAGTGAAAAGGAGACAGTATGGTGTCATACCACTTTAAAGGCAAAGAAAGTAATTCCGTGCCAAGAAAAGGAGGAGCAAAAACACTTTTCCTTAGACCTTTGAGTTAAACTGACCTGATTTAGGTCTTTCTAGAAAAGGGTTACCTCCTAGATGGGAATAATTCCAAGGCTGTTTTTCTGTTCAAATGACCGGAGGGAAGAGTGGATCAAGAGAATACTCCATATCTGCTCTAAGCTATAATCCCTTTCATCAGTGGGAAAGCTCCAAACCTTAGCAACATGATTTAATGTAAAGTGATTCTTTGACATGACTAACCCATCAATAATCTTCTTGGCTCTAGAGTGAAGAAGGAAGAGAAATAAACTTTCCATCCTGCTCTTCTTCACAATTTTTTAGAAGTCGCTTCTGTTTTGTCCTTCATAAAATGGCTTAAAATAGTGTTGTGAGGGTTTGTTTTTATTTTTTTTTTTAGCTTAAAGCTTTATAATATTGAGTCAGGAGTCTCATTGAAGAAGGAGATGAGAGGGGTGGGACTCCATGTTTCTACTCCTGCCTTTTTAAAAAATAGCTTTATTGAGATATAGTTCATATACAAGTAACCTACTTATTTAAAGCATACTGTTCCATGGTTTTTAGCATATTCACAGATATTTGCAAGTTATTACCACAGTCAATTTTAGAATATTTTCACCATCTTAGAAGAAACCCTCTGTCCTGTACCTGTTACCTTCACAGTTCTAGGCAACCACAAATCTACTTTGTGACTCTACATATTTTTCTTTTATGGAAATTTCAAAAGAATGGAATCACATAATATTTGGTCCTTTATGACTGGCTTCTTTCACTTAACCTAATGTTTTCACATGTAACATGTATCCATACTTCATTCCTTTTTATGTCTGAAAATCATTTCATTGTAAGACTTTTTTTCCAATATGTGATTATAGTCAAATTTTACTTGAAATAAACACATTTTTATGCTATACTAAATTTAAATAAATATGTTTGTTCAGTACCACAAATAATAATTTCAATACTAATGACATGAATATCTCAAAGTCTGCTCCATATCAGATATTCTTTGAACCTATAATTTATCTTTTCTATAACCAACAATCCAACTGAATACTGTTGGTGAACAATGATCCCAGCTCCCTTTATTTATAATAAAACTAAAGAAAAATTGAGTTAGTGTGTGATCACGTTTACTAGCATATTCAGGTTAACAATGATTACCCAATCAAGTCTCCCTGTTTAACAAAATACAGTATTCAGAATCTTCACTGATATGCCACATCTCTTGAAAACCTCCAAATGAGATCATGGATTTGAATCCTGATACCATCAGTTTCTACCTTTGGGACCTTTGGCAAGATGCTTGCCTATTCTAAGCTTTAGGTTTTTAAATCTATGCAATAAGATAATAATTATATCTGCATCTCAGGGCTTTTTTTGGAGACAATGAGAAAATGTATGTGAATTTCAGGTACGGTTCATGGCATACTGAATGCTATTAAGCATTTAATAAATGTGAGTTGCCATTATTCATATTATTATTATCACTTGAATCCCAGTATGTAGCACAGTGCTTATTACATACTAATTTCCCCCCAAATATTTGTCTAATAAGAAGTAGATGAATTAATGAGCCACTCAAGACTAGAAGACCCTACATTATATTTCTCATTTTATCAACCCCGGACTTCACAACAGAGTTGTCTGTTCTGTGTGAGTCATTTGGGAAAGCCACTGAGGGAAGTTCTTCTCATGACAAAAGTTACTACTAATGGGGAGATGTGTCCGTATCTGTCTTGAACCTCTCATTGTCATCTCAAGGAGAAGAGCAGATATTAGGATGTTTCATTTCTGTCGATAAACAGTGATGATATTACATCCCTGCACTCCCTCCCAAGGTAAAATGACAACATCAGAATCCTTGGAAGCATTTTTTCTAGAACCACCTGGCATTGATTTTTTTTTTTTCTTAGCTGCCCTTCCTGAGGACTCAGCATATTTACAAAGTGAAGGAAGCAATAATTCTCTAGCCAAGAAAACTGCTGAAGTAAAGCCACATGTTCTTTCTATACCCATTGGTATAACACAGAGTCCATCTGACAAAAATGCTGACCCCTCCTCCTGCTTGAAACTGTTAATTTCTGAGGAGTGGGGAGCCTGGAGCTCAGTCTCTGTATTTTTGTTGCTCTTAGGTTCCTGTGAGTGTATGAGTTCCATTTGATTTTTCAAGGTTGTAGACTGCCTTGATTTAAGATAGAGTAAGTCCAGAATTGTCTTTTCGGAATAAATTACAATTTATTGAAGGCTTGCTCTTTTTCTGTACATTTTTTGGATACATAAAAACAAACAAACAAACATAGAAATGGAAACTTTTCAAAACACGGTAGAGGAAAGATGACACAGTTCTGCCCTGTCCTCTGAGCTCCTGAATCTAAGCAATTTGGGAGACTAGGTGGATATTTCTTGAGTGAGTGAAACTTTGGAATTTTGTAAGGAGAATAAATGAAGGAGATAGAATGAAATTGTAGAAGGGAAGTTCTCAGCTACTCATTGCTGTCCATCATTCTGTCTTTTCAGTGTCTGTCTTCCTGTGGGCCACCAGCTCTCCTTCTAGGACTGACCCTGTCTCCACTCTGCTTGATCGGGTTCATTACTTCCCCTGGGTAGAATGGGAACAAATCCCTACTATGTTTGGCCAAAATAAACTTGTTGTTTTTTAAAAGGAATATTTTAGGGAAAAGAAAAGATGAGAAATAAAACAAAACTATAGTAACTTAATCCCTCGCCTGAAAGAGGTGGAGGAAAGGGAGACTGCAGTGCTCAATGCAGCCATAGATTGGCTTCATGGACATAACTCAGTAGGAAAACAACCCTTACTTTCTTCTTCTTCTTTTTTTTTTTTTTTTTAAGATTTTATTTATTTGACAGAGAGAGACACAGTGAGAGAGGGAACACAAGCAGGGGCAGAGGGAGAGGAGAAGCAGGCTTCCTTCCGAGAAGGGAGCCCGATGTGGGGCTGGAAACCAGGACCCTGGGATCATGACCTGAGCCAAAGGCAGACATTTAACGACTGAGCCACCCAGGCGCCCTCTCCTTACTTTATTTCTATGTACTTTAAACATCCGGACTTACCTCAAACCTGTGTTTGCCTTGGGCTGCCTAAGAGCTGTTTCCATGGTCCTTTTTTTTTCTTTTTTTTTTTTTTTTTAAGATGAGGCTTAAATAGTGTTACCATCTTGGAGCCTCTGTGCTGCATGTGGGCCTTCTTAGTTGGCCTTGCTTAAATCCTGGACTCACTATATTCTAATGGTGTGATCTTTCAAGGTCACAGTTCCATCAAATGTAATAGGCTGAAATTCTAACACCTGACTTGGAGGGGTGTTTTGAGTATTGTTGATGTGGTCTTCATGGTTCTTAGAGGCTGGCACCATGTGGGAGCTCAGGAAAATGGCAGGTATTTTTTTGTTATTACCGCAGCAGATTGGAAGCATCTAGCTCTTATTATGGCTAAGCTTTGACACCTGTGTTTTAAGGTTTTAGCTTCCAGTTTTCAAAGCATAGGTGACTGACAAATTATTATGAATCACTTCTATATTATTTCTGGTTTCTCTACATAATTTCTTTTCTTTTTTTTTAAGATTTTATTTATTTACTTGACAGAAATCACAAATAGGCAGAGAGGCAGGCAGAGAGAGAGGAGGAAGCAGGCTCCCTGCTGAGCAGAGAGCCCGATGCGGGCTCGATCAATCACAGGACCCTGGGATCATGACCTGAGCCAAAGGCAGAGGCTTTAACCCCCCCTGAGCCATCCAGGTGCCCCTCTCTACATAATTTCTAATAAGTACTTTCTATTGCTTTAGGCACCCCATGAAAACATCTATAAAGATTCTTCCACAGAGGTGAGGTACACAGGAAGCACTTAAATTCTTCCCTCTGCCTTCAGCTCAGGTAATGGTCTCAGGTCCTGGGATTGAGCCCCCCATCGGACTCTCTGCTCAGCAAGGAGCCTGCTTCCTCCTCTCTCTCTGCCTGCCTCTCTGCCTACTTGTGATCTCTGTCTACCAAATAAATAAATAAATTCTTAAAAACTAAAATAAAATAAATTCTTCCCTTCTCTCAAAAGCAGTGCTTAGCGTTTCTCATCTCAGAGATGGTAGACCAGGTTTTGCTTTTATGGTACTTGACTGCTTATCAGAACTGGAAAGGAAGATGAACAAACATGTAAAGAGTCAAAGTATATATAAATTTTTCTCCCCTCTTCCCACCTTAATTATCTAATAGTTAGCTCTCCAAACCATATTCAAATTTCACTTTTCTCTGTTCCACTGGCATTGTCTTAAATATTGAACAATATAATAAGCCATGTATCACATTATACTACTTTTTAAAAAATAGATATTATTTATGAGAGAGAGAGAGAGAGCATGCAGTGGGAGAAACGGAGGGAGAGGGACAAGCAGACTCTGTGCTGAGTGCCAAGCCCCACAAGGCCTCGATCCTAGGACCCCGAGATCATGACCTGAGCTGAAACCAAGAGTCCGGTGTTTAACCAGCTGAGCCACCCAGGCGCCCCAACACTATATCACTTTTAGTTGGACATCGGCTAGGCTAGGCTTGAGCAGTAGTAAACAGGGCCAGAGGACAAAACTCAGAAGATTTGTGATTTCAAGAATGAAGCAGAAGGTTAAGCCAAACAGTAAGTCTAACATCATGTAACAGACTGAAGCCACTAATTTGAACAGAGCAGTGCGTCAGTGGGACTTGGGTCAAGAGAGCAGAAGCAGTTACTGGGGAAAGAAGACATTAATAGAGAAATAGTGTATTTAATATAGAAGGAAGTTTGCTGAAAAGCCTGTGAATCTAGTGTTCACATCAGCATTTACTGTTTCTACTTCCTGGGTATATAATTATAAGCAAACCCATTTCCTCCTGTAAATTGCATTTTTCTCACATATCGCATTGGAAAGGTATTTATCTTCCCTTCCAAGAAGCTAGTGATATAAACAATAGTAAAGCACTTAATAAACAATTGAGCACTATGGACATTAGCACTATGGACATTTTAAGGTAAAGGTAGTGTGAGGGTTAGAGGCCACATGCAGATGTATTTTGTTTGGCCAAAATGTGGCATCCAACCCATGAGTTACAGAGAGCATGGATTTCCTTGAAACACCGAAAGATCTGGAGCCTCTGGCCCAGTGTTACTGTATAACAACAAGAGACTGGGCATTTGGGTTTGTAGCCTGTAATGAGAGATTCATGTATCCCCTCTGCTCAGGACCCAGACCTGACAGCCCAGGATATGGTTAATCAGGGCTCAGGAAGCAGTTCTCCATACCTGGCAGAGCCTGACAAAATTTTTGCAATCAGATTAACAAAGCGGTGATATGATGTCCTGTCAGTAGGGCATGGACATGGAACATCATTATGCAGAACAATTTATTATCATAGCCAACCTTGTCCTGGGCTTTTGACTGCATATTGATGTGGCACAGCTCACTGAAGATGCGTGGATAAATGCGGCTCAGGCATTGTGAGAGCAATTGGTAGCAGCTAGAAAGTTGGCTCTTTCTACACCACGCTCCCCTTGAAAAGAAACAAAGTTCTGGGGACACCATTCATTTTGCTATTACTGAGTCCTTTCACCTACACTTCAGCAAGAGACAGGGGCTGCTTTTCTTTATTCCTGAATAAGTGTTTCTGTTTCTCCTTCAATTCTTTTTCTGCTCTGGTGCTTAGGAGGCCATTGGGGTGGGATAGTGGTGGAAATTTTTATTTTATTTCTTTTTAAGATATCAATTCTCCTTTTCTTTCTTTCTTTTTTTTTTTTTTGAATAGTCCAGGATATACCTCTTCCCTTCAGAATCTCCTTTTTTCCTAAGCCAGTTGTCCTAACTCAATAAGTGTATGATGTCACTCACAAGTACCACGAGGCATCACTTTCTTGCATCTACATTAGGCTACTGCCCCCAGACACAGGGTCTTCCCATTTTAGACAGAGCTTTAGTCATGTTCCACCTGTTATTTTAACAAAAGGGGAGGCCCTGGTATTATTTGATTAATTCTTTTAAGTTTTATTTTATTTTATTTTTTCAGTATTCTAAGATTCATTGTTTATGGCCATTATAAGGAGAGGGACAATAAGCTCTCTTTCATCTGGCTACCTTTACAGCATTAAAGTACAATGGATTTGGGGTTGCTCTCTAAGCCTATGACTAGCCTGGTAATCCCGACTTCAGTGTACTTCACAGACCTGGTGAGCTTAGACTTGGGAGGGAGAAAGACACAAGAGGTCCCACTGACACCTTTTGGAGCAAGCCACATTTTCCAAGGTACATTTATCAGAGAGTGCTTGCTTACTTACCTATTCGGTCACCATCCTTGAGTACATAGATCCTTTATAGAAACCAATTGCAATGGTGGGAGAGTAAAATCTAGTTTCATTCACACCACAAAATTGCACCTTCACCAATTCAATGTTTATAAAACATTCTCCTTGTCTTTGGAAAAAGATGTTGGTGTCACAGGTCAGGTTCCCCAGGCAGTACACTTTGAATAGAGCTTTGTGTATGGCAAATTTATTAGGAAATGCTCTTGAGAGCAGTACTCTGGAAGAAAAGGGAAGGAGAAAGTTGGGGCAGAATGAAAACTTGGGCTATGATGCAATCTCAGTTTAATTTTTAACCAATCCCATGGATAAAAATGACTGGAATAGCTATTCACTTTTCCTACACACTGAGGGTGAGAGCGGGGCCTTTATACCCTATATTGACTAATCAGTCGTGTGGAAAGGCTCTGAGAAGGGGTTTTAACCTTTACAGAAGCAATGCTCTCTAGGCCAGAGCAGCCTGGAGTAGGGCCTGGGGCAGAGAAGCTGGATAAATGATAGGTTTTGTGCTTCTTTTTAGTGCAGACATTTCCTCTTTCAAAACCACTCAGATCTCTGTCTGTAACACCTCCTTATTTTTGCATAATGCTTTATATTTGACAGAGATTATCACATATATCCCTCCTCCTCTGTGACATTTTTTGAAGCCAGTGAAGCAGCTCTCATTCTCATGTTAGAGAAAAAGAAAGAAATTTTGAGACCCCTTCCAAACATTCCTTCCTTGTGTCACCCTTAACAAATTATAATTTCTGTGGGACAAAGCTTCCTTTTCAACAAAATGGAGGTGAAAATAACTTATGTGCTTAATGTTTCATTCCCGATTCAGGATCTGTGGTTTTTGTACATTGCACCAGATGTCTGTGTTTGCTAAGTGGAACCTCGGTGTCCTGTAGACTCCCGCTCCAGGGCTCGCTCTCTTGCCCCACACTGCCCCGATGGGACAAGTCAGTGATGGGACTATGTTCTGAGACAGCAGAGAGGATCGCATGCAAAAGAACTAAAATGCAATCTGAAAAGACGTCCCCAGTGTGTGGGTGTCCTTAAAGTGTTTGGAATTACATGAATAAAAATGAATAATATTTCCATGTTATGTGTGTCCTGAGTTTTTTTTTTTTTCCCCTTCCAGATAAAAAGATTCCTGCTCCTAAAGTAGAATCATATGGAGCAGACTTGGCAGGAGTCTATGCAACACTCGTGCCTGTTTTTTTTTTAAGCCATTTGTTGACATAAGCATTTTCTGCAGTATACATGCTATTCTCTAAATTTAGCTTGTTCTGTTAGTGAAATACAAAAGCTGTGACGTCTAACTTGAGTGTTTGTCATTCTCACATTACATTCCTAACCTCTGGATATTCCAGGTACACTCTTTCCAACTGAGAGGGTTTGCAGAAATGCTATATACCCATGGGTAGCAGCATCCTTTTCCCTTATCCATGGGGTGATGTTTAGCCTACAGATTTTCTTGCAGTTTCAGCCAGCATTTAATGCCCAAGCAGATTACCTGAAAATGTGGAGCTGGAGCTGACCCAAGTCAGACCTCATCAGCATTCAGTAATACAGGTAGAAGGTGAGAAGAGGCAAGACATGTGAAAAGGGTTTGATCAAAGAAGAGCGGTGAAGCAGAAAATAAGGACATTGCCAGGTTGCTTGGCCCCGATTTCATGAACCTTACAAGCCATTTATTACAACAGTGTGAGGTCTCCTGATCTACCTAAGTTTGCCTTTTCTAACTCTATGGTTCTTATATTTGGGGTAACCTGGCTGTGTTGTATGTAAGCTTTGGTTTTAGAGAAAATGAAATTATGCCTCAGTTTGAAGGAGAAAATGCTCCCAGCTCCATCCATGATTTGAGAGAAATAGAGTGAGGCAAGCAAGAAGAAGTTCTTTTCCTTTGACTATGCCTTTGTTGTTGACAACTGCTTTTAAAAGCTCGGACCATGCCCTCCTAGATTTGTTTGAACTTTTTCTGATGCACTTTGGCACATTTTCATTTCTCCTCCCAGCTACTTCTTCACTTAAAATCTTTACTTTTGACTCTAAGTCTCTTTGAGGAAATTTCTTAAAACATTATATTGATTTAAATTGCATTCCTTAACACATTAATTCATTATATATATTTGCATTCACAAGTATTAGTAAATGATGTATTCCCATCATTGGAAGGAGCCAAAATGTTCTAGTCACAGTTCAGGTTCACAGTGAATATCGAGTTTCACTCTTGTCTCTTCCTAATGTACTATAGTAAGATGAGCTGAAATGAAGTCATTGGAGAAAGATGTGACGTCCCCCATCTTAAGTTCTGTTGCCTTTAGGTGAGGAATCACAGGAGCTTATCAATCAATATCTAGCATTTACATATGGGATAAAAGATTTGAAGGGAATTTCTATGTTTAGCCTACTGTGTAGACTGATAGACTCCTACCATAGTCATAGTGGACATGAGCTGGTAATATTCACTCCAGCTATAAGGCCAATCCGTGTTTTAGAATAGGAAAAGCATATTGGAGCTTCTGTAGAATATCCTGACAGCATGGCATGCATTAAATCAAATAACAGTTTTGTCTAAAATCATCAATAATGTCAGTTTTAAACTAAGAAGTCACCTCTCAAAGCATTCATCATCTTCTTCTATCTTCAGGATTATTCTAATCATTTATATAGCAAGTCTGTCCCATCTTAAATCAACAGACAAACAAAACCAGTGAAAGGAACCAGTGATTGATTCAAACAGCAAAACCCTTTAACCTCAGTTTTCCCTCTAGCTATGTAAACATATCTACTCATTGTCTCTTTGTACAGAGTGAAATAATCTGAAAACAGTGTTCTCCAGTGTAGAATGTTAGGAGAAACTCGGGTGTGGAGTAGCAGCAACTCTGTGCTATCTTGTGATTTTGCTGTAAATCTAAAACCATTCTAAAATAAAAGGTTTTACTGGTTAAATGTCTAGGTCTTGATCTCAGGGTCATGAGTTCAAGCCTCCAGTCAGGCTCCATGCTGGGTGTGGAGCCTACTTTAAATGAACGAATGAACGAATGAATGAACAAATAAGTGGATAAGTATATAAACAAAAAGTTTATTTAAAAAATTGTCTCTTCACCATCTCCATTTTCATCAAATCCCACTCCCTACTCAAGCTACTACAGTGTTTAACTCAGCACTGAACTGAAAGGACTTTACAAAGTTACCGATAATTGCCATGTTGATAAATCCAGTGATCTCTGGTAGTCCTTATTTCCTTTAACTTCTCAGGCATATTGAACACTTTTGATCACTCTCTCCTTTTTGAAACATTTTCAAAGGAAGAGACTGTTGCTCTTTATCTGAAACAGAGAGCTGAATGTGAATGTGTTGTATGCTAAGTAAGGGAGAACTGTATCTGAAAGTGACAGTCTTCTTTAATAATCAGTAGAAGGGCACCTGGGTGACTCAGTTAAGTGTCTGCCTTTGGCTCAGGTCATGATCCCAGGTCCTGGGATCAAGCCCCACATCAGGCTCTCTGTTTAGTGGGGAGTTGGCTTCTGTGGCTTCCTCTGCTCCTCCCCTCCTCTCATCCTTTCCCTGAATCTCTTTCTCAAATAAAAATAAAATAAAATAAAAATCAGTAGCTCTTGGGAGTTATAGAGTTCAAAGACTGACATACTTTCAGAAGTGGGAGTATTTGGAGATAGGTTAAACTTCAGCATTGAAAGACTGGTTATCAGAACCACACTGTTGATGATTAACTGACTTAAATGTATGGTTACCAAAGACAGTTTTGCCATACGAGTCCTCATTAACCAATTGAGATGGATTTAAAACCAGCTCTGCAGATTATTTTATATTTCTTGGACTGTGGCCAAAGAGCAATCAGCCCTTTCCTTGAATTATTAGAAGTAAATCAACTTTTTAATTTCTCCCTTAGCTTCTGTTCCTCTCCTAACGTTCCTCCCATGTCATTAATTCCCCCATTTCAAATTTTACTTGCCATACCATTTTCCCTTTTTAAATGCTAGACACTTAAGTATTAGAATTCCTACTGTCCATACACTTTATGTCCATGCAATTTCATGTGTCCTAAGACCTCTTCTCTCATCAGTCTCTTGATGGTTTCAGCTATGTCTTTAAACACAATTTCCTTGCTTTTACCTCCTCAGAGTAGATGTCTAGCTAAAACCTTACCTCTCTACCTCACATTTTTATATCCAACTGCCTAATTAATGTCTTCATGTGGTTGTCCAATGCATATTTCAAGCTCAACATGGCCCCAGTGAATCTTTCCCCCTAAAAATTCGCTTCCATTGATAGCCCTGTTCATCTCAGCTAATGGCAATTCAGTTATTATTTTTTACATTTTTATTTTTATTGAGATATAATTGACATAAAAAATTGTGTAAGTTTAAGGTGCATAGCATGTTGATTTGATACATTTATATATTACAGTATGATTATCACCATAATATTACCCAACATCTCTGTTGTGTCACATAATTATCATTTCATTTGAGGTGGGAACACTTAAGATCCAGTCTTTTAGTAACTTTGAAGTTTACACTGCTGTTGCTTTGAAGCAACACTGCTGTTGCTTATAATCATTATGCTGTGCATTAGGTCACCAAGACTTATTTATCTACTATTTCCAAGTTTGTGCCCTCAAACATCAAATTTCCCACTCCTCATTCTCTGGTAAACGCCATTTTACTCTCAGTTTTTAACAAGTTCAGCTTTTTTAGGTTCACATATAACCGATATCATACAGCATTTGTCTTACTCTACCTCACTTAGCAGAATGCCCTTATGGCCCACCATGTTGTCCTTAATGGCAAGATTTCCTTCTTGTCAAGGCTACATAATATTCCACTGCAGTGTGTGTGTGTGTGTGTGTGTGTGTATGATTGCTTATGGACTCTTAGGTTGTTCCATATCTTGGCTATTGTGAATAATAGTGCAGTAAACATTCTGACAGGTGTGAGATGATATCTTATTGTGCTTTTGATTTGAATTTCCCTGACGATTAACCACACTGAGCATCTTTTCAGGTACCTGTTGACCATTTGGATGTATTCTTTGGAAAAATGTATCTTTAGTTCCTCTGTCCAGTTTTAAATCAGATTTTATTGTTATTGTTGATATTGAATTGTGTGAGTTCTTCACATATTTTGAACACTCAATAAGGAAAAGACAGCTTCAACAAATTGTATTGGGAAAACAGGATAACCACACACAGAAAAATGAAATTGGACCCTTGTCTTATACCACTCATAAAAAGTAACACAAAGTGGATTAAAGAATTAAGACCTGATAACATACAGGGAAGAAGCTGCTTGACATTGGTCTGGGCAATGATTGTTTATTGGATATGACATCAAAAGCTCAAGCAATAAAAACAAAAATCGGTAAGTAGAACTACATCAAAATAGAAAGCTTCTACACAGAAAAAAACACATTTTTTTAAAAAGGCAATATGGAATGGGAGAAAATAAAAGCAAACCATGTGTTAGATAAGAGGTTAATATCTAAAATTTATAAAGGATTCATATAATGCATTAACAACAACAACAACAAAAAAGGCAACCTAATTTTAAAGTGGGTGGAGGACCTAACTAGATATTTTTCCAAAGAAGACATCCAAATACCCAATAGGTACATAAAAAAAGTGTTCAGCCATAGGAAAATTCAGTCCTATGCTATGTTGCCTTGTGAGGGTGGAGTGGTGCTGGAAAAGTTTCTCCTACCCCTGTGACCAACTAAACTTGTATTTTGAAGGATTTTTTTTTGTTTGATTATTTGCTCGTTTTACGGCTCCAGTGGTGTGCTGAAATCTTTTTGGGAGAAAGCTGTTATGTCTGTAAATTTCTCTTGCCCACGGTAATTTGCCCAGGTGACACATTCTGGTTTTTTTCCTATGAAAAAGGATCTACTACTACTAATACTATGAGAGGGGTTGTGGCATGCTTGCAAGCTCTGCTGATTCTGCAGCCTTTATGGAGGTCTCTCTATTTACTGCTGGACGCACAGATGGGTGAGACTCCTTCCAGGTCCCTTGGCATCTGGTGCTAGATCCCACAACACCCACAAAGGTGCTTTTGTTCATGGGTGGATATCTAATTCATTGTTAAAAAATAGGGACAAAAAGGAGGAACATCTTATACCACCGTACTCATGCCCATGTCATTACTCCTTCTAGCACCCATCTGTTTAGTTTGAATAATCTTTGACTTTTCTCCTCTCACACCACACTAGTCAATCTGTCAACAAATCCAGTTGAGTGTAACTTCAGAATAAATCCGTAAAGTGATCACATCTTGCATTTTGTATGGCTACTGTCTTGGTCCAAAGCACTATGATTACTTGGAAGATCACTGCAGTAGCCTCTAAACTCATTGTCCTACTTGATTTCTTGATCTTCCCACCTACTGTTAAGTTGAGCAAACATCCTGGTTTTCTTGGAACTTACCTGGGTTTAGCACTGACATTCATATGTCTCAGGACACCCCTCAGTCCCGAGAAGCTGGAATAGGTGGTCCCCCTATCATTTACTCTCCAGACAATGTCCAGAGTTGTCTTTTAAAAATACAAATCAGGGGCGCCTGGGTGGCTCCGTCGTTAAGTGTCTGCCTTCAGCTCAGATCGTGATTCCAGGGTCCTGGGATCAAGCCCCTCGTCAGGCTCCCTGCTCATCGGGAGCCTGCTTCTCCCTCTCCCACCCCCCTGCTTGTGTTCCCTCTCTCACTTTGCCTCTGTCAAATAAATAAATGAAATCTTTAAAAAAAATCAGATCAGATCAATCTGCTGTTCAGATCCTTCCGTGACTCCCTACTTCACTCAGAATAAATGCCAATATCCTTACAATGGCCTACAAGATGATATACATTATATTCCACTGCTTTCTCTTTTCTTCTGACTTTGCTACAACTCCTCATTATTTTGGAACAGCCACAGTGATTTTTATGTTCCTTGAACTTTCCTCTCTTAGGATCTTGGTGTTGCTTGCTCCCTCTGGAATACTCACCCTTTACCTACGTATGTAGCTCATACCCTCAATTATTTCAAGTCTTTGCTCAAATGCTACCTTCTCAATGATCTCCACCCTGACCATTTAACTTAATGTTGCAGTGCCCACTCTCAGAGCTCGGAAGCTTAGTTTCCATGCATTTTTTTCCCCATTGTATTTACTGCCTTTAACACATGATATAATATACTTGCTAGTTATGTACATGTCTGCTAACAATGGAATATAATCTAATGAAGATGGAAATTTTTGTCTGTTTTGTTTACTGATGTATTGTCAGTGCTTAGAATAGTTCCTGGCACATGATGGATCCTCAATACATTTGTGAAATGAACAAATCAATGGCTCTGCCATCTACATATGGAGTGTTTGCTCTCTTTCTTTCCTCCTGCCTAGACCTCTCTTAATAGTTCAGACCTCTATATATTTCTGCCTTCCTAACTATATCCTCATAATGTCCTACGAGAATTTCAGATTCAACTTATTCAGTGTAATTCGTTATCTTCCTACTAAAACCACACCTCTTCTAATATGTTCTTTTCTAGTGAATACCATATTTTATATCTGATTATACAAACAAAGAACTTGAGACTTACTGTGACACCCCTTTCTCCATGATCTACCATATCTAAAATTCTATCACTTCTGAATAAGTGGAATCTCTTCATTTTATTCCATCTACACTATCAATATCCCTGCTCACACTTCTATCATTTCTCAGCTGGCAGATGTCTTTAGCTGATTCTTAAAAATCTTCTCCCCTCTCTTTTTTACATTCTTCCCACTGCAGCCAAGCTGAAACACAAAAATAGAATTCTGTCACCTTGTGAATACACACATACCACCATCACTATGCTCAAATATTTAAGTATTTTTTTATTGCCTTTAGAATAGAATAAATACCAAATCATCAATATGGCCTCCAAGACCAGGTATGGTCTGGCCTTTGCATATGTCACCAACTTTATCTAGTGCAAACTTCTCCCTAGCTCTAATTCTAGCCATAAAAGTCAGCTGGAGTTCCTTAGAAGCTTTATGCCCTTTCAGCCTTGAGGCGTTCATATGTGTCTGCCTTCTGCCTGAAATGCTCTCCTTTTCTGCTTTTTCCTAACTTACTGCCTGCTTCAGAGCTCTGCTCAAACACTGATCTTTCTAGATGAAGTTTTTGGACTCTCCAAATCTGGCCAGTGTCATGATTAGGCTCTAGAAAATCATGCATTTCTTTCTATAATCCTTTAAAAAAGTAACTTAAATAATTAGGCGATTGCTTTTTAAATGTTTGTCTCCCTGATAAAATATCAGTTACATGAGGGAAATAACTTTTTTTTTCACAGCTGTTTTTCTCAAGCATTTAAATAGTTCATCCTGGTCCATTTGGGCTGTTATAACAAAACAGCACAGACTGGGTAACTTATAAACAACAGAAATTTATTTCTTACAGTTCCTAAGGCCAGAAGTTCAAGATCATGTTCCACAATGATTGGTTTCTGGTGCAGGCCCCTTCCAAGGCACTTTCCAGGTTGCACACTACCAACTTTCAGCTGTATCCTCACATGACAGAAGTGGCTAGTGAGTTCTCTGGATTCTCTTTTAGAAGAGCACTAATCCCATTTATGAGGGCTCCATCCTCATTATGTAAGTACCTCCCAGCCCATCTGTAAGCACCATCACATTGGGAATTAGGATTTCAACATATAAATTTTGAAAGAATACAATATTGAGTCCATAGCACAATTCTTTGCACATTTTTGGCATTTACCAATATTTATGAATGAATAGATGAATAGATGGGTGGGTAGATGGATGGATGAATGAAGTTGACCCCTCTCTGATTTTGTCCTTCCTGTCTCTTCTTTCTCCTTATGGCATATTGATGAAAATCTTCTGAACTACATGATAGTCACATTTTGAACATCACATCTATGGCAGCCTTTTTCAGTAATGATAAAAAATTATTTTCCTCCCCTTAGCAAGTATAGCTGCAAGTTAATCAGTAATTAATTTTGTAATATTCATATGTTATGTAAAATAGCAAGGCTGTGCATGCTTTCATCTCTTAGTATAGTATGCTGATATGAAGCCGGGATATCAGGAAACTAAAAGTCTTGGGAGTGCCTCTTACCTGAGAGGCTTTAGGTGAGGGAAAGTGTATAAGGTGAAATTAGCGTGATTATAGAGTGTTTTCATGGAAGACACCAAATGCTGATTGGAGTAGTTATCAGAATTACAAGTATAGATAAAAGCAAATATAAGTAAGGTAAATTACACAACAGAAGATTTCTGCTAAGGGAGGAAACACTAGCCAAAATGATTAAATTCTGGATAGAGCCTTGCAGATGACCCTATAAAAACATCACTCACCTATATACTTGTTTTATAAGCCATTAAAATAAGTGACTTATCTGTGATTATTTCCACCCCCCCAATTTGTATTCTTAACAGAAATGTACAAATTTGAATATATGCAATTTTTGGAAAGATTGTGGAAATATATATTAGAAAACATTGTTATACTAGTTTCTGAAATGTAGGATGGCAGGATTAAGATGAGCTCTTCTAACAGAATCAAAATAATAATGGCTTAATCAATGCAACAATTTTTCAGAAAGGTAATAATATGTGTATAAGTGGTTCTGAACTAGATTAGATCTTTCACAGTGTTGGGACCCAGATCTAGCCTCTGTCCTTCAATCTCCTCCTCTAATCCAGTACTACTACTTACCAACCATATTATAATCTGTGGAAAGGGCGGAAGGGGTAGGAGAGAGCATGCCCTAGAAAGGGCACATATCAGGTCTGATCCCATTGGTCAGAACTTAGTGCTAACCATAGCTGACGCTAAGGGAGGTTGAGAAATAAATTCATTATCATGAAGACCATGTGTCTGTTTGAATTGGAGCTACTATTACTGTGAGAGACAAAGAAAAGCTTATTTTATGAGAAAACTAACAATCTCTAGTATAGTAAATACATTTAGTCCCATTCACTTTTTACAAACTTCTCACTCAGCTTGTTTTCTGGGGTTGGTTTCCAGGGAAAATATTTTTTGGAATACCTTCTGCTTTTGGTAAACAGGCCAATGTTAAGTAAAAACAATGGTAATTAAGGTCAACATGAGAATGAGTGGAAATTCTTACATGGAAAAATAGTATAAGCTAGAAATGACTAATAAGTCAACTGAGTCATTAAGTTTTTCTTGATGCAAACAAAATTTTGTGACTACAGACTACCTATGATGGAGACTCCATATCCTTTTTGTTGTCTCTATGCATTCTGAGTAGCTTGTGTTTTGGGTTTCTTCTACTTTTTAAATATTTTTTCTTAGTTCTGTTGGTGTGAAAATATTCTTTCAAGCAAAGATGGTTCTTAACTAATTTTTGATATCAGTTACCAAATATTGGTATGATAATCGTCTTGCTGTTTGTGTTCCAATTATATGCATTTCCTGAATTTAACTATCCAATAGAAATATGTAACCTCTTATTTACTTTAACATCTTCTAATATCACATTAACAAACTAAATACAAATATGTATAATTAATAGTGTATTTTATTTAACTAAATAAATTTAAAATTATTTATAAAATTAAAATTAAGATAAAATCAGTATAAAAATTATTGAGAAATTTAATCATTTTCTTTTTGTGCTAAGCCTTTAAAATTTGATGTTTATTTTAAACCTCTAGCAGCACATCTCAATTCACATGCTAAATTTTCAATGGGTCTGCATGATTTCTATTTGGATTTCATAACATCTGTAAGGGAAAGCTCAGATTTACATACTCAAGTGTTTGCCAATATAAATAAAAGTTTTCCAATAATTGAAGAGCAAAAATAATTTTCCTTTAATATTCACATATACATTGATAAAACTTATTCAACTTATATAGGAGAATTGATTTTACTTTGAAGCAAGAACATTTCAGTTTTAAAATTGTATCTGTCCAAGTTAAATAAATTCACAACTTTTGCATTAATTTATAGTTATTAACATTGAATTCAAAGAAGTACTCCATTATTTAAAGGGCAGTTCTACATCTGACAATATAAACAAGGCCTTTTAAAATTTTTCTTGTAATTTTGCAACTAACTTCCATAGCAAATCAGTTTTTCATATTAATTCATGTTAGAAATATTGGTAAAATCATTATAATTGATTTATATTTTAAAAACTCATTAATTTCAAAATTAATTCTAGTACCTCTCTCATCAGTTCACAGTCTTCTTTTCTTTGAAGCTTTAAATTTAGCTTGTTCATATGCAGTAAAAAAATCCCATTCATATTGCCATATTTGTCTTTGATTCTTGAATATTTAGCAAGGATTTCTCTTGTTTCCAGAAAATTCTGAATTTGAGTTTACAATGCAGTAAATCTTTTTAAAACTCTTCCATGCCTTAACCAATGAGTACTGACAAAGCACTAAACAGTATTAAATATATTGTTTTGTGTTTCATTCAAAAGTTCTAAAAATCGGCTATGATTCGTGTGTTTATGACACTTTTTGATCATCTACTTCAAAAGCCAAAGCATAAATGTTTTTAACATTTCTCATACAGTGGACTAAAGCAAGAAGAGAACTATCAATCTCTTGTTTTAAAGTCTCAATAAATCAGAGTGCCTGGGTGGCTCAGTCAGCTAAGCATCTGCCTTTGGCTCAGGTCATGATCCAGGGGTCCTGGGATGAGGCCCTGCATCAAACTCCCATCAGACTCCCTGGTCAGTGAGGAGTCTGCTTCTCCCTCTCTCTTTACAACCCCCCCCCCCCCCCCCACTCCTGCTCTCTTTCTCTCTTTCTCAAATAAATAACATCATTTAAAACAATCTCAATAAATCCATATTTTTGACCTAATATAGAGCACTGTTTTATGTTTTTATTTTTCATATCTAGCTGAAATCCTTCTTTGAAGGATGCAAAACATTCAAAGGTATATATGGCTGAGGTTGATATTTTAGGTTGACAACATTGTCTCATAAATTTGAAAGTCCATTGAGCCCAAATATTTAATTAGATAGTGTGTTTTGTTTTATATGACTCATCTAAAGAAAAGAAAAAAGGTGTTGCAATTTTTCAAATTTTGAATCAAATGATCCTTGATGTTCTTGGAAAGGTGTACCATGGGCAATTGTTTAGTAGCTTCACTGAAGATCTGTCAAGTTTTAAAAATCAAAGTCTTTTCCTTATGATTCACTAACTGAACTTTCATAACTGAAATAATAATTTATTTTACCATCTCTTGATCTTAAAACGGCTTTTTGGGTGTGTGGTCAAGAATCCAAGTTGTTTTATAGCTGACCAATAGCAATCTTAGATCTGTTAAAAAATAATTTATAATTTTTGGCATTTAATTTTTATTTTTTTAATTAATTAATTAATTAATTTTTAGAGAGGAAGAGAGGGAAGGGAGGGGAGGGATAAAAGGAAAGAGAGATGCCCAGCATGTAGTCCAATGCAGGGCTTGATATCTCAACCTTGAGATCATGACCTGAGCTGAAAGCAAGAGTTGGATGCTGGACAGACTGAGTGACTCAGCCACTCTAAATTTTATTTTAAATGACTGATTTTTTCAATTCTTTTTTGGGTATTGAGATAAAACTTTTATCAAATGTATTATGTCCACTGAACATTGTTCTCTTTATTATCCCAAAAATCGTTTTTGCAAATCAAGCAACGTTTTCATTTTGCTCTTCTGCAGCTAATTTTAATGGCCATATGTATTTTTAATTAAAAATAATTAGTTATAATTAATAAATATTTCAACTTCTCAATTACAGTTTATATAGGTACCATTGCAACTCTTGCTGTTTTCATAAAATATTTAAATTCAAATAAACACATTATAACATTACATAAAAAAATTAAAATTGAAGCAATCCATAGACACCAACTGAATTGATGATAGACATGTGCAATAATAGAATTAATGAATGATTCCAACATAAACATTATAACAATAATATCTTACATGATCTAACACTTAAAATGAAATGTAGCGCTACCAAAATAATAAACTTGTGTAACACAAAAATATTTTATGCCACTTAAGTTTTTAAATGTAAATAAAGTAAATTAAAAGTTACATTCCTTAGACTCGTTAGCCACATTCAAATATTCAACAGCCGTATGTGGCTAGTGGCTACTATATTGAATAGGACAGTTATAGGGGCTACAGTGACATCTCTTAATGTTTAACTCTCAGTGATTTCTTACATTTAATAATTGCAGTAAGTTTTAAAAGAACATGTTTCTCTGGGTTGTCTGCTTTGTCATAAATTCTGTCTTTTATGTATTCTCCCTACCTAGTATATTGCCAGTTCTTGGTAAACATTATGTGAATAAATAAGCAAAACTATACTTTACTGTTTTGTATTCCTTCCAGTCATAGACTTTTACAGTCTATTTAGAGCAACCTATAAATCCAGTCAAATCTAGAGACTAGGTCAACTGTTCAGCTTCTCTGCAGCCATCAGCTTTGGTTTCAATTCTCTTCAGACATCTCAGTCATCATTACTCATTTGAATGCTTTCTAGCCACCAAAATTCTGCTGCTATCATTCTCCCATGTTCTCCCATCTCGGTGGGTTAATGCTTTTTCAATGTCATTTCAGGAAGGTATAGAAATAAATTCTTGTATCCAATTACCACATTTTAGTTTTCTCTTTTAGCTCAATATAATCTGTATTTTGGCCTCCTCTTTATTATAAATATTCTTCTCTAAAGTTACCAGTGACCTGCATATTAGCAAGTCCCACTGACTCTTCAATTCTACAATATTTCAGGACTTTTATCTCTTCATTTTCTAGAGACCAGTTTCTTCTGGTTCTTCTTTTATTTCTGTATTCATACTTCTTTATTCTTCTTTATGCTTTCCCTTTGTCTCTTAAAAGGCCTCAATTTTCTTATCCTTTTTATATTTTTATATAGACCTTAATTTTTCACTAAACTTAAGACCCTTCAAATTTAAACTCATTATGTTCTCACAGAAATACATTTCTTCTCTTATGTAAATTCTATACAAAAAAGAAATATGTTTTTCTTGTGGTGCATAATTTCATTTCCAATCTTAGCAGGTGCCAGCAATGTAGTAAGCATATAATAAATGTTGTAGAATGACTTAATGAATGGAAACTCATTTTAAATTTTGTTTTCTTGCATCTCTAACTAGATTTATCTTCCATTTCCTCCTTTGGCTTTTCTTTTCTTTTTAAGATTTTATTTATTTATTTATTTATTTATTTTGAATTTAGAGAGAGAGAGATCACAAGTAGGCAGAGAGGCAGGCAGAGAGAGGGGGGAAGCAGGCTCCTTGCTGAGCAGAGAGCCCGATGCGGGGCTTGATCCCAGGACCCTAAGATCCTGACCTGAGCTGAAGGCAGAGGCTTAACCCACTGAGCCACCCAGGCACCCCTCCTTTGGCTTTTCTTTCTCAATCACCAGTTAAATGTTGTTCTCCAGGTTCATCCTGGGCCTTCTCTGCATTTCACTCCAAACCCTCTCTGTTTTCTCTTAGCCATGAGTGTAACTATTCCATTTATAATTGTGACTACTATGTTTGGATCTCTAGTTCCAAATTTTATATAAAGCTCCAGACTCACATTTTCAGTTGCTTACTATGCACCATTAGAGTTTCACTCTGGCCTCTAAAATTTAACCCTTACAACTCTTCCAACAATTTCTTCACCATTCATCACAATCTGGTCTTCATCTTTTGCTCCCTTTCTTGGATTATGGAATCACTATCCACCATATTGTCCATGATGCACTCTCTCTCCATCTCCCTGTATCAGGGAATTAGTCACCATATCCTGTGTTGTCCAGTTCATAGAATTTCAAATCCAGTTGCCTTTGTAGGTCATGTGCTGCTATCTGATCAAGAATTCCTCCCCCCTCCCCATTTCCTCATTGCAAGACTGTTCCATCTGACCTTCCTGTCATCATTCCTTCCCATTTTAGTCCATCTTCCACATTCTCTTATTATCTAGATGATTAGCTTTCTAAAATTCAATTGGCTACATATCTCTCTTGAACAAAACCTTCTTATTTTTTTCTCCTATTATCCAAACACAGAAGGACCTCACAACCTATTTTTCTAGACTTAGCTCACAACTCCGTTCCTCCACCTTTAACTTCTATAATGAGCCGTGGCAGGCTCTCTATTAATAAACCTCGTGGAATTATTTTATCTATTCCTGAAACTGCTATCTCTTTTAATGCCTTTTTGTATATTTTTAGAGAAATACATATCTTTCCCTCTGCCTGGGATGGCTCTCTGCCTCATCTTTGCCTGAGGAATCATTCAGTACTCCTGCACATGGATATTCACAACCTATCTGTAGGTTATCACATAAAAGCACAGGTATCAATCTATCATTATTTGAGAAAGTTATTTTCTTGCAAAGCTTCACCTTCCAGAGGGGGGATGTGTGAAAGTGAGGGGGTAGTGCTAAACCATACATAATCAAATAAATCAATCCTGCTAATTAGTATCATCTCAGGTGTGGAGTCTGGCCAGGCTCACACCTAGCTTAGGGGCAACTCACATTCTATTTCTGCTCTAAGGCTTTCTTACAGGCAGTCAGCTACTTTCTGTGTTTCCTTTGTATTTAGCTAATAGTCCCATTAAAGCACATATTAGATAGTTTTCTAGTCATTGGTTGACATGTCTACTGAAAAGTGATTTTCTTATGGACAAATTCAATTTATCTTTATATTCCTGGATATATAGTTTACTCTAAATTCATTTCTTTTGAATGAATAAATTTAAAAGAATAGAGGAGTGAGGGGTAGGTTGAAGACCTGTGAATGAAAAAACTGTTCTAGCAACAGCAATCAACAACAAAGAGAAATAAAAGGTATCCAAATTGGCAATGAAGAAGTCAAACTCTCTCTCTTCTCAGATGACATGATACTTTATATGGAAAACCCAAAAGATCCACCCCCAAACTACTAGAACTCATACAGCAATTCAGTAACGTGGCAGGATACAAAGTCAATGTACAGAAATCAGTGGCTTTCTTATACATTAACAATGAAAATACAGAAAGGGAAATTAGAGAATCGATTCTATTTACTATGGCATCAAGAACCATAAGATACCTGGGAATAAACCTAACCAAAGAGGTAAAGGATCTGTACTCGAGGAACTACAGAACACTCATGAAAGAAATTGAAGAAGACATAAAAAGATGGAAGACCATTCCATGCTCTTGGATCCGAAGAATAAACATTGTTAAAATGTCTATACTGCCTAGAGCAATCTATTGTTTTAATGCCATTCCGATCAAAATTCCACCGCTATTTTTCAAAGAGCTGGAGAAAATAATCCTAAAATTTGTATGGAATCAGAAGAGACCCCGAATTGCTAAGGAAATGTTGAAAAACAAAAATAAAACTGGCGGCATCACGTTACCTGATTTCAAGCTTTACTACAAAGCTGTGATCACCAAGACAGCATTTACTGGCATAAAAACAGACACATAGACCACTGGAACAGAATAGAGAGCCCAGATATGGACCCTCAACTCTATGGTCAAATAATCTTCGACAAAGCAGGAAAAAAATAGACATTGGAAAAAAGACAGTCTCTTCAAA